>UWZB01000041.1:4533-16173 GCA_900536885.1 Peniophora sp. CBMAI 1063
CCCAAATTTTGTAGGGGGTATTCTACCTAGATATGATAAAGGAGATCATGAAGAGTATTGTAGGACAATGCTTACTCTATTCAAACCATGGACAGATCCAAAGTCCCTCAAAACTCCGGAGCAAACTTGGGAAGGTGCATTTAAGCAGCATATCTTCTCGGATAGACAACAAGAGATCATGAAGTTCTTTCATGTGCGGTATGAATGCAATGATGCTAGAGATGATTTTAGAGCTCAGCGTGTCAGTGATGCTAAGGAGAATGGGCTTAACTGGGTAGGAGGACAGTTTATGCATGAACTCGATCGTGAAGCCTGGGCAACCAGTAAGCTTGATACTATGGAGGATGATATGGCCAGAATGGACAGTGCATTTGAACCAATGAGAATCGGAAGTAGTGCTGTAAATGCAGCTGTGGCTATGAGTAACATGAAGCATACACTAGAATCTGTAGGCTGGGTTAATCCCGTATTTGACCACCTTGATGGTACTGAGAAATCACTCGATGATAATTTGGTCACAGATCCAGTCTCCCCCTCAGATGAGTTCAATGTTGATGCTCGCACTGTGAAGGGATGGAAAGATCTACTGGCAGAGAAACGCAAGGAGGCTATTGCACAGAAAGCACAAGGCATACCTGAAGATGAGAATATGGACGGAGTGAAGAAGGCAGATGAGAATCGTTTCTGGGAAGATCAGGTAAGAGTTGTAGACAGATCTTTTCTATCAAAGAAACACAGATCTGAGGAGGATGATGCCAATGATCTCATGGATAAGATTGTAAAGGACTTTACTCTCAATGAAGAACAGGAAAGAGCCTTCAGAATCATTGCCAACCACTCCCTGCTAGGAGCAATGGCGGATCCTTTGAAGATGTATATTGGTGGAATGGCAGGTACTGGAAAGTCTCAGGTTATCAAGTCGCTTATAGAATTTTTCAAAGCTCGGGGTAAGTCCTATGCATTCATGATCCTAGCTCCCACTGGATCTGCTGCGTCTCTTGTAGGGGGCTCCACATATCACTCCGCACTTGGATTTCGCGGTGGTAGTAAAGGTGATGAAGGTGGGAAAAGTGATAAGGATCCTCTGACCCGTGGTATGACCACCCAACAAACAATAAGGGCCCGCCTCAAATCTGTAGACTATGTGTTTATAGATGAGGTGTCTATGCTAGACTGTCAATCACTTTACAACATCAGTGCCTCAATGAACATGGCCATGAATATTGATGATGCTGCATTCGCTGGCAAAAACATGATATTTGCTGGGGACTTTGCTCAGTTACCACCAATTGGAAAGAGCGGTCCCCCCCTTTATGACCGTTTGGTGAGTACCAGAGTTCACAGTACCAATTCTGTGAAGAAGCAAAAGGAGAGTATTGGCAAGGCTCTATGGCATCAATTTACAGTTGTAGTTCTGCTTACACAGAACATGAGACAAAAGACTCAGAGTGACGAAGATGCCAAGTTTAGAAAGCTTCTAGTTAATTTGAGGATGAAATCATGCGATAGAGATGATCTTGAGCTCATGCACTCGCGAATTCCCAGAGATGATCATCCAGATATTGACCTATTGCATCCTGACTTTGTACATGCCTCTGTTATAACACGTAGGAATGCTAATCGGGACTTGCTCAATCAAGTGGGATCAGCTAGGTTTGCCAGAGATAAAAAGGAGAAGCTTCATACCTTTTATGCTGTAGACACTTACTCAAATGCAAAGCCGCCTGCAGGAAAGGCCTTGTTCACACATAATCCCTTACGCGCAGGCAATGCTCTTCCAAAACAGCTTGCTGATAAGGTCTTGGATATTCAACCTGCTAGTACAGATAGTATTGCAGGTAAACTCACCATATGTAAGGGAATGCCGGTGCTGCTAAAGCGAAACGATGCGACTGAGCTCAATGTAACCAATGGTGCTGAGGCTACGGTGCATAGCTGGAAGTCCTCCAAGCTTGCTGATGGCCGTCCTGTTCTTGATATCATCTTTGTAAAGTTGACAAAGCCACCCTCCCCTGTGAAGCTAGATGGGCTCCCAATCAATGTGGTTCCCATTTGTAGAGCAAAGCAGGGAGTATTCATCAAGTTCCCTGATGGAAGTCTGTTGGGAGTCAATCGTGAACAGGTCCCACTGCTTCCCAATTTTGCTATGACTGACTTTGCCGCACAAGGCAGAACTCGGCCTGTGAATATCATTGATCTTGAGCACTGTGATACTCATCAATCTGTATATACTTGTCTGTCAAGGGCATCAACATTGAAGGGTACAGTGATACTCAGAATGTGTAAGCACACACTTATTACAGGTGGGCTTTGGAGTACCAGTGAATCAGATACTGAACTCAAAAAATCTGGTCACTTGAGACAGGAATTCCGAGAACTAGAGTTGCTTAATGAAATCACCAGACTGCGATGGGAAGGAACTTTGAACGATGGGGTAGGTGGTAACACTAGATCCACAATTCTGAAGTCATATCTCAAGATTTATGGCAATAAAAAATGTCCCAAGAATATACATTCAGCTATCCGGTGGGGACAATCTGGAAATGACCCGTTGAATGTTGACTTTGATGATGATCCCTCCTTTGTGTGGAAGAGTTTGGAGAAGAAACTTGAGACCGTGGATAAGGCACCCACTTCTAATAGTGCTAGTAAATTAAAAGGTAAGAAGCGCAAACTTGATGAAGTAGACCCTCTCTTAAGGCCTCAGAATGATATTATACGGCCCCCAGCTAAGAAGAAGAAGACAACAACCAAAACTCAGTGGATGAGAGGTTTGAAGTGGAAGGGTCAGACTCAGACTTGTGCCTATGATAGTACTTTGGCAATTTTATCCAATGTATACTGTCACAACACTCGTGCGTGGAAGGATACCATGGATGGAGTGAATACTACATTGGCAGAGGTTGCGAATGGTTGGGCTCGTGCACTTCAGTATGCTGACTTGGATAAAATGGAAGAGACAAGAGATGCTCTGCAACTACAACTGAATAGTGAGGATCCCCGGTCGTTCCCCATGGATGGGCGTTATACTGACCTCGGCCATCTTCTCCATAAGCTCTTCAGTGATGATAGCGGAAATCAAATCCGTTACAATCGCCAGTGCTCAAACTGCAACAGAACAGACAACCGCCTCATGAAATTTCCTATCTGGCATATCCCTGTGAAGGACAATCAGCAGAGTCTGAATACAGAGATCAAAAACCGGTTCAATAGGGTGGCTGCTGAGGCCTGTCATCATTGTGGTATACAACAAATGAAAGAAACTATCACCTTGAATGTAGACTATCCACCACCATTTTTGGCTATAGGAATGGAGGATCGTAGATCTACTGGAGAAGGCATGTGCAAGCCAAAGATAACGGCTCAAGTAAGTATTGGTGAGAGGGATCAGAAGGTTACTTATAAAGTCAGAGGACTCATCTACTGGGACGGATCTCACTTCACTTGTAGAATGGTGGGAAGAGCTGGTGAAGTATACTACAATGATGGAATGACAATGGGATCATCCTCTATCCATGAAGGTAAATTGGGTGATATCTCAGATCTATACAACATAAGACAATCAGTACTCATCTATGCCATCTTAAGCCTAGTATAATCTTCTTCTTCATTTGACACAGGACAAGGAAGAAAGGGTCAGGGATGACTCGTCCTGCCAGCTGTCATGGCCTACTTCTACGAGTGAGATATTGGGTAGTTTGGCCGATGTATAGGGAGACGAGATTCGTGCGTGACTGGAGGTCGGGATACGCGATATGGTTAGCGTACTTGGCAAAAAAGGCGCGTGCTTTAGAAACGAGAGGGCCCCAGGGCAGATCCTCGCGAATGTCGTTTCCGACGAAAGCGCCAAGGACTCGCGTGTGGTCGCGGTCGCGGAGGATTGGGATGTTAGCCGGAACAGGATCATGGTCGGGGTGTAGTCGCCTGGATTCCAGGACGGTCGTTCTGTGGTCTGGGGAACCAAGGGGAATGATGCAGGTCTTCGAGATGTTGAACTTCGCACCGGAAGCTAGGCACCACGAGTCGAGGATGGTGAAGAGGTCATCAAGGCGGTCAGTGGCGTCGAGGAATACGGTGGTGTCGTCTGCGAAAAGGGACGCAATGAGGCGTCTCGTGGAGTTATGGACGGTGACACCTTTAAGATCCGATAGCCGTAGCATAGAGGCGAGGGGTTCGATGGCTATGATGAAGAGCAGGCAGGAGAGTGGGCCGCCCTGGCGGACACCTCTCGTGACGTCAAAGGGCGAGCTGAGTACGCCATTAATCATGACTTTCGTCGAGGCACCTGTGTAGAGAACCTGGACAAGGTTGACAAACGATTCAGGAAGGTTGTACATGCGGAGGACGTCAAGGAGGTAGGGGTGTAGTATACGGTCGTACGCCTTTTCTTGGTCGAGGGCTATAATGGAGCCTTGGATGTCATAGGCATCCGCCATCTCGAGGACTAGGCGGACAAGCTGTGTTTGGTCAAAGATGGATCGACCGGGAACGAAGCCGGCTTGGTCAGGTTGTATGATGGAACCGATAACGTCGCACAGGCGCAGCGCGCGTTCGGCTTCGAGCAGTTTGTAGTCACAGTTCAGGCAGGAAATCGGGCGGTAGTTTTCGGTACGATCACGTTCACCTTTTTTGAATAGGAGAGCCATCCAGGCTTCAGCAAAGTTGGCTTCGGGACAATAGTCGTCTGGAGAGTGTGAGGCAATGTCATTGTGGACTAGGGCTAGAGCGGCGAGTACATCGAAAGAGGGGGAGTGGTTCGTAGGTACAGGGGGAGCGGCTTCGAAGCGGGAGACGAGGGTTTTGTAGAAGGCGTAGCCCAAGCCGTCGAGGCCGGGTGCCGAGGCGGACTTGGCCTTGTGTAGCACGTTGGAGAGGGAGTCGGGGGTGATAGCTGTGTCGAGTTTGGCTTTCTGTTCTTCAGACAGGCGGCGTTCGATGAAGGGTTCGAGCCTGGCGGTTCGCTGTCGCGTGGTGGCGGGTGGCGGACAGGGGGCGACGGATTGGCGAGACTCGTGGTAGTTTCGGGCGAGTTCGGCCATCTCGCTGGATTTTGTGACATGGGGTGATCTTCCGGGGGTCGGTGCGGGGGAGCGAAGTCTAAAGACGACATCTCTAGGCGCCTTGGGGTTGTGGATGGCAGAGAAGTATTTGCCTGGGCGGCCGCCTTCCACGCGGTCGCGGGCTTCGACGGCGAGGCGTCTGTTCGCAAAGGCGGTGGCTTCTAGGGACCGGATTCGGGAGTTGATTTCCGCGAGGGCGAGGCCGTCAAGGCTGGCGCCGAGGTGGGTAGCTTCCTTGAGGACGGAGTCGCGCTGGGCGTAGAGGTTTTGAAGTCGGCCTTCCGTCGAGTGGCGGAAGGTGGTTTTCATGCGGGAGCGCGCAAGACGCATAACTTTGTCTTTGAAGTCCCTTTTCCAGATGAGCGGGGCGTTGTTCGTGCGAGAGCGGGAGACGGGGTCGATAGCTCGCATAGCGGTTAGGGCGTCTGATCCTAACTTCTCCACTTCGCGAAGGAAGACTTCGTCGTTGAGAGCGCGGTCGGGCAGGGCGTAGCGTCCACGCCCGATGAAGGGGAGTTGCTCGTCGACCATAGTGAAGGAGACGAGCTTGTGATCAGATTCGATCGGGGATTCGTGGATGTTCCAAGAATGGCTCGAGCGTAGGATTTCGTCAGATACGTACACTCGGTCGAGGCGGGCGGAGGTGAGACCCTCGGCCGAGTTGCGTTCAAAGGTGAAGGCTGGGGACGTGGGGAAGGTCCGCCGGTAACCGTCTTCGAGACGGAAGAGGGTGATGAGGCGGGAGAGGGCGTGGACGGCTGCCGCGTCGTCTGTGTGCGGGGGGAAGCGGTCGAGGGAAGCTTCCACAATGTTGAAGTCGCCGAGCATGACGTCGGGTGCGAAACGCTCGCGGTCGATCCAAGAGTCGTAGAGAGATGTATAGAAGGAGCGCTTGTCGGCTGGGTTGTTGGATGGGGCATAAATGTTGAGGATAGAGACGCGGCGCGTTGTGTGCCAGCCAATATCCAAGGTAGCAGCGCGGCCGGGTACAATGACATTGAAAGATATGTTGTCGTCAGAAGCGTCAACTACGTCTTTGTTCAGGACGAAGGCGACGCCGCCCATGGAGGAGGCGTGGTTGGGTGTCGGGGACACAAGGAAGCGGAGGCGCTTATAATGGCCGGAGAGGGCGTCAGCTTGCTCGCTGGACAGGTGGGCTTCTTGGATGGCGAGGATACCAATGCGTCTTTCTCGCATGAGCTGCCAAACCTGGTCGAATTTCCGCGCGCCCGAACGGGAGCGGAGTCCGTTGATGTTGAGAGAAGCAAACAGGGTGTGCGCCTTCACGTTAGAGGCAACAGGGCGGGCAGACGGAGGAATGCGCGGTAGCGTGATATTGAGGGGGTCTGTCGGGCCAGGCTGGGGGGCCTGACCTCGCATCTCGTGTGGGGGCGAGGTGCTGCGCCGCTGGGGGGCGGCGCGTGCTGCGAGAGCACTGCTGCCGGCTATGGGAGGCGCGGCAGTGGTCCGAGACGGACCCGGGGAGGGACTAGGCGGCAGAGGGTGCCGGGACCGAGACGACGTACCAGTCCCGCCCGGGGTGTGCGGCGAGGCGCCGCGAGCTCCCCGAGGGAGTAAAGGGTTGATAGTGTACGTGGTGGTGCATCAAAGTTTCACCATTGGCATAGCGTGTGCACCATGGCTAGCCGGCTAGGGAATATGTCGGTTACTGGGTTAGCTGACGATCCCGAGAGCGTCAGCGCCGTGTTCGCCGACTTCGGCTGGACTGCAGCCGACGGCTGTCCCAAAGCCTGAATAGGCTTCCGTCGTGTTGTGAGGTGTTGACGCGGCTTTCCCGTCCTAGCACGTATCGGCTAGTCGGTAAATGTGGGCCGCACACCTAAGGAGGCTATTCGGGTCCTCTTGAGAAAGAACGTAACTGTGGCGCGCTTACCTCGCGAGAGCTGTGGGATGTGGTTAGTAGGGTCGAGCATCTACGCGGAGGGGCTGAGGGATTAGTAGTTGGGTGGACGGGGGTAGCAGATCGTTAGGGGGAGTTAGCTCGGTAGAGGGGAGGCGCGAGAGGGCGGCGCGTGGCTGGCGTGGCCTGGTCGCGAGCTTCCGTTCATTTGTCACTCAGGTACTTGGTTATTGGCACGTAGGTGGGATGATCATGAGATTGAAATGCGTGAAGTGGATACAGCTGAGGTAGTACAGAGAGAGGAGAGAGCGTCGATCGTGAGGGAGTAAAGTAAAAGGAAGTTAATGGCCCCTTCCCCGGGACGCACCGCCGCGACCCCTTCCACCTCTGTTTCCGCCGCGGCCTCGACCGTTACCACGGTTATTGATGTTGGCGAAGGGGTTGTTAGTCGTGATCGGCTGCATGGCAGGCGCCGGCGCTGGCGGGGGGGCCGGGGGCGGAGGAGGGCCGTTCGCGGGCGGTGGCTCGTCGGATACAAGTGGTGCGGCTCGGCATCGGCCCGAGGGGTGGTCCTGAGAATAGCATTGACCACAGTGGGCTTCGATCAACGTTGCAGCACCGATTAAGGTGTCGGAGAAGTTGATCGCCCGCCAGGCTGTGAGGAAAGTCGTGGTGAGGGCGAGGTCGTCCATCGGGAGGACGCCGTAGACTTGGACGGTTGGGGTCAGGTGACCCCCGGGTCCGAGCGTGTCGTCGACATTGATACGGAATGTGGAGACGAGACGGTTGCGTACTTGGAGGGGCAGAGCCTGGAAGGCGGGAGAGGCTTGGGTGCGGGCGCCGAAAAGATTGAAGAGGGCGACAATATTATCCCTGGGGTTGACTGAGAAGTGTTGGAAGAGGCCGAGGAGGGTCGGGCGATCGGCGGAGGGGATGATCGGTTCGAGAATGATGATACGTCGGGTGCCGTTGTCGTTGAATCGTAAGTACGTGCCGAGGGCCAGGATGGCGTCGTGTTCGGGTTTGGTGAGACCGTGCAGGATCGCTGCGTGGGATACACGGATCGGGGCGTTGTATAGGCGTTGAGGGGAGGCGATCTCGAGGTTGGGCGAGTTGTAGGCGAGGCGAAGGGGAATTCGGATGCGATCAAAGGCTGAGTTGGTGGCGGCGGTGTTGCTGACGCCGAGGCCCAGGATAGACACGAACATGGCCGTGTGGTTGCTGCCTAGCTCCCAAGCGACGGACTGCATGTCGGGGGTGAGGCCGCGCATGGGGTTGAGGGGGTCGGCACGGGCACGGCCATCACCTAGGATCGGGTCGTCTACCGTGGGCCAAAGGAATTGCCAGTCGACGATAGCTGGTGATTCGTTAGATTGGACTGAATGGGTGGGGCAGAAACGTGGCGTACCGGCTGGGGCAGCGGTACTGCCGAGAGTGTGGGGCGGAGGGAGTGGTTGGAAGGTGAAGGTAAGGGGTAGGTCACCGGCGGGAGGGGCGGCGGCGGTCGGCGCTTGTGCATTTGGCGCGGGTGGTACAGGTGCGGGCGGTACAGGCGCTGGTGGGGTAGCGGGAGGAGGCGGCGGCGGCGGCGGTGGCGGCAAGGGGGGAGAGTCGGAGCGCATTTCGACGTCGGGCCGATCGAGGGGTTCGACCGTGTGGGCGGGTTGAGGTTGGGCGCGGTGGTTGGTAGAGGGTCCCGCCGTGCTGGGGAAGGGCGGCGGTCTGTGTGTGAAAGCGAAGGGGCGGGGCTGCTCGAGTGGAGGTGTGACGGGGGCCTGGGTCGTAGCCGTCGCTGAGGCGGGTGGTCAGGGACGAAGGGGAAGAGGAGTATTAGGCGGCTTACGATCAACCTCATGGGCGTTGGCTTCGGCTGATGCCGCAGCGCGGAGGACTTCGGCGAAAGTTGCGAATCCTTGAGGCTGCGGGGCTTGTTGCGGAGGGCGTGGCGGGGTCTTCGGGGCGGCTTTGTCGAACTTCATATTCCAAGCGTCGTCGGGGTTGGTGATCAGGCGGACATCCTCGACGCGTATCCTACGACGGTGGTGGGGCGGTCGGAGGAGCGGCTCCGTCTTAAGACGTTCGTTAAACCTGGGCCAGAACTCGTAATCGTCTGGGTCGAGGCGGATGGCGTCAGCACCTTTCGGAGCCCAGATCCCAGGCCAGGCGGGGTCGCCGCGGCGAACCCAGGTGAAGAAGTGTTTGGGTACCTCAACGTAGGGGACTTCCTCGGCGTCTGATTGGTATGGGTCGTCAGGATTCGGCGGGGGCGGGAAGCCGGCGACGGATCTGTAGTGGTGGACTTGAGCTGCACGGGCGCGGTCGAAGTCTACCATGTCGTTGGTGGGTGGTCCGACCTCAGGGTGATAGTCGAGCCAATCGCCGTACTGGTCCGAGTCCATAGACACGGGTTCGTCGGTGTCGCGGGCCCAGACGCCAGGGTAAGCAGCGTCGCCGGGGTAGACAAGGATGAACGGGGGCCCGTATTCGCTTTCTCTGTCGTCTTCGTAGACGTCGTTGTCGTCTTCTTCATCGGGGCGATAGCGTTTCGGCGTTCTGGGGTATAGGGGTTGCTTCCCTTTGGCGGCGCGTGGGTTGGGGGTGTCCGGGGTGATGGTCTCGATGCCTCTCTTGGGTGGGCGGGGTTCAACGGTAGGGGCTTGTTTAGTGGGTGAGGGCCGCACTCTGAGGAAGGTAGGATCGTTAGGCATGATCGGAGTGCACGGCGGGCCGCGGACGTACAAGTCAGCGGCGAGGGCTTCATCATCATGAGCGGGGATCGGGCCTTGTACCTTGGGGCTGAACGGGTCGTCCTTAAAGACGTCCGCGGAGGGGGCCTGGATGAGGGTTGAGGGTTTATTGGGAGCGGGGTAGTGGCGATGTACGAACCGAGATGACCCTGAAGGGGGTGGCTTTCCTGGTGGATTTCGGCGTCGGAGAACGCGAGCTGTCGCGGCGATGCTTCGTCCATTTGGCTTGGGCGGTCGGCGACAAGTCCGCCAGGCTGAACTTGACGAGCTTGGCGCTGCCACCGGCGGGGGAGGCGGGCATCTCGGGGAAGTCTTCCTGCGGTGGAGCTACGTGCGGGAGGACTTCAAGCTCAACCGGGCCGGGAACGCCATCTTCGAGAACAGCGAAGGGGTTGGCGCCGGGGTGGTAGGGGACGGCCTGAGCGGAGTTTTCTACAGAGGCGACTAGGTCGTCGAGCTGTGCGAGGGGAACGGGGCGAGAGCGGGTGGAGCGGCGCATGATCGTCGGCAAGTTCGAGGTGTCTGGAGAGGCTGCTAAAGGTTCGGAGCGCACGGACAGACACTGTAAGGGTTTTCTGCCGATGTGGCTGATATAGGGTCGGGAAATTAGAGTGGGCGGTTGAGGCGGACTGTTGCGGCTTACTAGGCGGCGGAGCTCATGCGTCGGGGCTTCGGGGGAAGGGTGAATGGTGTGCATAGCGAGGGAGCGTGGTTTCCTGGAGGGGAAATTCGTGGTATGGTACGAGGTCGTGTTGGTTTGTGGTTGGGCAGTGCTTGCCAAAAGTTTCGGCCGGAGATGAGGGCGGGTGAGCCGAGGACGCTGTCCTGCGGCGTCGACTGATGGATGGGTGGGCTGAGGAAGGTAATTTGTGGATCAAGGCAGGGAGTCGGGTGTCTTGCGGCGTCGATTTGTGGCCGGGTGTTATCGATAGGGAAGGTCGGGAGATGGCGGATGTCTTGCGGCGTCGTGGAGGGGGATCGAGATGTTCGGCCGGATGTATTGGGGGATATCGCGGTCGGGAGGTGTGGGAGGGCTCAGGTGATGCGGCGGTTCGAACGGATGGTGGAGGTTTCGGACAAGGCAGCTTTTAATTTTGCGGCGTCGGTTGTCGCAGTTTTTCTTCCCACAGTGTGGTTGTGGTGATTGTAACGCTTCTTTAGGCGTTTTGAGTTGTGGGTGCTTAATAGCTTTTACGTGGATGGGAGTGCGGCGGCTACGGGGCGCCAAGCACGTTTGTAAGACGAGAATACATCTGGGCAAACGACAGTTTGGGGTACGAGAGCTATGACAGGTGGTCCGAGAACTATGTAGTGTTCTAAAACTACTAGATGATGGTCATATGGGTCAGTCCGGGGCACTGGGGGTCGTCGCGGCCGAGGCGGAGAATCTGCACCACTGCATCGAGCTGACCGGCGCGGGCGCCCGCACTGTCGATTGAGCCTTGAGCGAGCGCGAGGCGCTCGTTACGTTCCTCTTCGGTGCGACCGAAAACGTAGAGGGTCCGGGACCACAACATGAGGCCGATGCTAGTCTCCATGTAATCCTTGTACGTGTCGACGAGGGCCTCGGAGTGGATGCCCTCGGGAAGGGTATTGACGTACGCGGAGAGGTAGAGTTCGGCGAGTTGGGTGCGGTTGACGTCCGCCGTGAGGAGGAGGTCGAGGTTCTTGATGGGGTTGGGGTGGAGGGGGGCCGGCGACGCGCGACGGTTGACGCTGCGATGCGCGATGGCGCCATAGTATAAGATCACGAAGCCGGGGCGGTTCGTCCTGGTGAAACGGAACGCGGCCGAGCCGGGTTCGAAGGTGGTGTTCGACATTCTGGGAAGTGGGGAAGGTGGTGAGTACGACGGGGTCGTGACAGCGAGGCGTATTCGGCTTACATGGATAGTGGTTGGCAGTTGGGGTGAGAGTAGCTGGTAGGAGGGGTGCATGGGGTCGTATTGGGTTATATAGTCCTTTGTCGTTACGT
>UWZB01000041.1:16216-43842 GCA_900536885.1 Peniophora sp. CBMAI 1063
TTGCGGCGCGGCAGGTTGCGGACGTTGGTGGGAGGGCGGGGCAAGGAGGTTCGGTGCGGGGAAGCGAGGGCGTGGGGACGTTGAGACAATTTAGGGCGATCAAGAGGCGTGGAGTGGCGCGATAAGATTATAGTGCTTGTCAGGAGATTGCCGGCGGGGTTTAGCATTGGGATTGCTTAGACGGGCTTTGCGGCGTCGTGCTCGGTTACGGCGTGCAGTGGCATAGTATAGGCATCAGGCTACATAGAACGGAAGCGACATTTCGGGCGGTACAGGGCGAGTAGGCGTATACAGGCAGGGGAAGGTACTACTGGTTCGGGTCGTAGAACGTGATGTGCGAGATACCAGGGCAGCTGGGGTTCTCGCGGCCGAGACGGAGGATTTCGACGAGGGCGTTAAGCTGGGCGTCCTTCTCCGAATCGCGCTCGACGGTGGCGCGGGCGACCGTGAGGCGCCGCGAGCGAACTTCCTCGGTAGGGCCGAAAACGAAGAGGTTTCGGGAATAGAGGATGGGGCCGAGGTCGGATTCCAGGAAGGCGGCGGTAGAGTCGACCACGGTGTCGGTGACGCCGCCTCGGCGGCACTCCGGGAGGTTGCGACAGTAGGCCTCGAGGTAGAGGTCCTTGACGTTGGCGCGAATGATTTCGGCTTCGGCGAGGATGAGCTCGCTAGTGATGGGGTTGGTGTGGACTTGGAGGTTGGCCGCGTTACGGTCGATGTCGGGGTGAGCGAGGACTCCGTAGTAGAAAACAAAGAACCCCGCCACGTTCGACTTGTGGAACCTGAAGGCGGCTGCGCCGGGTTCGATGGGCATGATAGGTGGGTGGGTGGTCTTGGTGGGTTGGTCGGTTGTGTGAGCTGGGTGGCGCATATGGGTAGGCGGGGGTGGACTTACGGGTGGTGGATTGCGAGGTGAGCGTTTGGGACGGGTCGCGTCTGTCTGTTCGCCGTAGTGCGGCGTAGACTTTTATAGGGATGTGCGGGTTACGTCTTTGCGGCGTGGGCATTTGCGAGGGGAGGGTGGTGATGGTGGGAGAGCAGGACGAGAGAGGAAGGGAGGTCGGGCGCGGGCCGGCAAGGCGAAGTCGGTTGATGGTCGGACCGATTGAACGGGGAGATTAGATAGCAGCGTTAGCGGCCAAGCGCCGGATGTATTAAGGGGACAAGATAAGCCGGGGCACATGTATACTATTTAAACAAAGGTCCATTCAATATCAGGCTCGAGCACCTCCCCTTCGGCGTCATCAACGATACCGAAGTAATCGTCGTCTAAGGCCTCGCACGCTCCTATCGCAGTTGGCGGGCATCGGCACTCGAGGTGACCGGGCGGGAACGCGCATAGGGGGTTTTCTAAGGTATTCGGTGAGGCGAGAATTGTGGGGATGGCTAAGGCGCGTACTGACCGATGATTGTCGCCAGCAGCGGCGGCGGTGGGTCGCGCGTTGTGATGCTGGGGAAGCCAAGGAAGCGCGTCCCGGGTAGTTGGGAGAAGGCGCAGACAAATTGGCTGGGTGCGCGGCCACAGTTCAGCGCGGCGTCGATGAGCGGGAGGAGCCGGGCGGTCGTGAGAGATAAGGGCGCCGGGCAGTCAGTGAGTTGGTGTCTAGCAGCCGCCAGGATTTGTCGGTCGATGCCCGCACAGCGCACAGAGCAGTCGCATTCAGGGTCGCATCCCGCGAACTTGGCGTGCGCTGGGTGGAATGTTTTAAGGAGGAGCATGCGCGGTGGTATGTGGATGGTAGAGGGGCCGCAGACTACGCTGGTGAGGGCGCAGGCGAAGATGGCGGTGGTCCCATCGTGGGCGAGGGGGCGGATTACTGTGGCTTGCAGCTCAAGATCAGGAGCGAAGGCGCGTACGAGGCGGGCACCTGGGAGGACGATGTTGCTCGGGGTGTGGGGAATGTCCCAGCCGAGAGAGAGGGCGAGTAGGGCGGTGAGGAGGAGGACGTCTTCAGGCGCGTTTGGGAAGCGACGGTGGAGGCAGCGGGCGATGATGCGCGCTAGGCAGTCCCAGAATGGGAGAGGATGGTCACAGCGTACGAGGCAGGCTTGGGAGAGAGGGGGAGGTAGGGGTTGGAGAGTGCTGAGCGACATGTTGCTGGCTATAGACGGTCTGGTGGGGCTCGATTTATAGGCAGGGATGTGCGGGTGCACGTGCAGGGCTGGCTGTCATGCCAGGAGTGGGGTAGATTAGTTTTGCTGGTTGGGAAAGGGAATGTTGGGGATATTTTGAATGAAATCTTGACGTTTTGGCATGGGAGAGTCTTGATTATATGGGTGGCGTTAGGGCGCAGTCTTCTGGACGTTCGGAGCATGTGCGTGCTTTACGTTTGGGGCTCGCGATCGGGTCTTGGCAGGGTGTAGAGCAGTCAGGTGGTTCTATTATTGTGCAAGTTGGTACAGTACGTGCAGGGGGAGGGAGGGGGCATATTCTTCGTGCGATTAGGGAACCGGGCCGAGGGCCGGGGGCATGGTCACGTGGTCAGGTTGGGTTTCGTGGGTGTCGTACGCAGAGGGCGGGCAGGAGGAAGTAGGGTAGTGGTAGGAGGGGAGGCAGGTGGGATTGGTTTGGGCGGGGAGTTGGGTGGGGAGTTGGGTGGGGCTATGTCGCTGGTAGACGGTAGGAGCTTGTGGGATACGGGTGGCCGGAGCATGTTGGCACCAGAGCGAGTACTCGTGGTGGTGACGGCGGGATTGGAGAACTATTATTGCGGCCTTGCGGCGGCTTAGGGTAGAATGACGCTGGTGTGCGTGGCCCGGGGGAGGGCTGGCTTGGGGGCCTTGAGACGGGAGCGCGGGGACTCGTGTTTGATTCTGGGCGAGGGACTAGTGCGGTTCCTACCGTACTTACTGCGCGAGCGGTTTGTTATACGTATAGTCTGGTGTAATATTTTGGGGGAGGGTAGGATACGGGTAGGGCGTGGGAAAAAGAGGGGTGGTGGCCGTCCCGGGTTGCAGAATTCACGATGTCCGCTTTCCAAGCGGCTAGCACCCCACATCGTGATGGACGTACTACGCCCAAGTCCTCCCCTGACGCCTCGCGCAGCGACGAATCCGTATCGGAGGCAGCGCCTGTGCCTTTCAGAGTGCACTCGCCTTCCGCATTGCATGATGTGGTCGTAGACGTGCGGAAAGTACAAGAATCATTCGCTTATTAGGACTCCAGTACAGTCTCTAGTACAGTACTATGAAAGTTGCTGGCACCCGCGATCTCAAAGTCACTCATCGATAGTATGTTATCCTGATGGGTCATGCCGGATATGCGAGTGCACCCGACCGAATTAAAACCGTAGTCCCCGCGTATGTAAGTTACCCGGTGGTCGGAAGAGAGATTGCCGAAATTGTCCGGGCCGGACGTGCCGGTATCGTGCCCCGCGTTCTCTCCTCTCCAGCCTACAGAGCGACTGCCACCATTCCAACCCATTATTCCGGTACACACGTAGTCGGCGTCCAGTAGCGCGGGTCGTGTGTAGTACTGTAGCGCATCCTTTATGGTGATGCCAGGCAATTGCGGAGTTATGCGGGTTCGTCGTACTCCAACCAGAAGTCCTCACTTCTGCGGTTTCAGAGTGTGCTATTATTGAACACCGTCAACGGCGAACCGATGGTTGGGCAGCATCTTTGACGTGAGGATGTCGGAGCCTGGAGGAGGACTCGATGGCCCAGTTCGGTGGTTGGGAGGAAGGTTGTGGGAAAGCCAGCGGTCGCGTCGGCGCGGGGTCAACGAGGACGGTGTTGTTCCTGCTGCCATGTGCGATTCTTCAGATCGCCACTTCACTCAATGCAAGCCCCGATGAACACAGTGTCTCCCATTCGATACCTATCATTAGCTGCTCGCACGCACCTGCATGGGCCGTACAGGACAGGAATGGTGGCCTGTGTGTGCTTAGAGTTCCTTGACGTACCTCGCGTGAGCACTCGAAGAACGCCTCAGTGAAGTGGAACGTACCATTGAACAATGCTCTCTCAGCGCTAACCGTACGGGGCTTGATATGCTATGTCTCCTCGGTGTTATCATGACATCTCCTTCAGGAACCTCCGAGTCCCTCGGCGTAAACATCTTTGATGTGTTGTTTCTGAGACGGACGGCCGACGGCGTACATGTCAGTGCCTTGCAGCTAACCTTCCTGTGGCGCGGATGGGTATTCGACTATCTGCTCTGGAGCAATAGCCTAACGGCCTGCCTTTCTTAGCCTGGGACGAGGGGCTTTCTGTATCATGGTGCTGAATGTTTACAGCCGAGGCATCGTACACCCTGGTGGCACATCCATGTCCATAGCTGCAGACGAGACAAAGGCGGTAGTCACCTAGGGGGTACTTTACCCATCAGTCCAGCCACTGGCGGTCGCGTGCGCAGTCAGCTGGTACGCCGCGCCTCAGCCGCCATCTTCCCCGCATCCATCAGCCTCCCCGCGTCTGGACATTTGAATACGTGCGTGTACTCACTTGGCGTATAGGGTTGATGTTCGCACTATACCGACGTCACTTATTCCTGTCTCTCTTATAGCACCAGCTTATCGCCGGTGTCTCTCACAGACGTACCTTCTGTTTGTACCACTACTGACATGCCATCTCTCATCCCACTGGACAATCTTCTCGGGGCATTGCTGGTCGGTGTCGTTCTCTCTATAATGTAAGTCGTCAGGATCCTTCGCTCGCATCAGCATGACACTTAGACTCTACCGATAGTGTATATGGCATCACGTGCATGCAAGTCTTCCTCTACTTCACGGAGCACAGCAAGCAGGATGGTTGGTTTATGAAAGGGCTCGTGCGTCTCGTTCTTCACTATATACGGCATGGCCTCATAGCGTACTGAAGGTCATCGTCATCTGGTACGACTTGGCATGCGCTCATGGTGGTCCAGCTAATCGGCTCTCAATAAGGATACTGGACTCGCTTCACGTTGCGCTGCTGACGGTTCTTCTCTATCATTACCTGGTGACAAACTTCGGTGACTATGAGGCGCTTGACGGGACTTGGTATGCTCTACAGTGATGAGACACGCTTGATACAAATCTGAACTCTACATATAGGAGCCTCCTGGTTCGTTATGACAGTCACCGAGCTCAGCCCACTGACCCTCATTCTCGACTGTAGATTCAGGTCATCATCGGTGTAAGTACAACCGTCACCTCTGGCCACTCCCACACCTCTTATCATCTCCCAGGCATTTTTGACCTCATTAGTGCAAAGGTATGCGGCCCTACGCTCGGAGGATCAATCTACTCAAGTCTACTTCCATAGCTTCTTTGCATACCGCGTTTATCTCCGTATGTCTCCCATCGCATGTCACTATCCATCCATGCGCTCAATATCACTCTCAGTTGGAAAGAGACGGCCAGCTATCCCACTTCTGATCGTGAGTTGTATCCCGTCTGGTACACGTTTCGGGTTTGATGATGCGGTTTAGGTCTGTGTATCAGTCGCACAAGCAGGTGCGCCAAGTTTCTGGCGGTAACGATCTTGTTGTTCATCTGCAACACAGTACTGGGTACAAGTATGGTCACCACTTGAGAATATCCGATCCGAACAATACTCACCCTTTTTCATTCCCTAGTGTATGCTATCAAGGGGTGCGTAAAGCTCGCACGCGGTCGGTTTTTGCACTCAATCCACCCTCCCCAGCTTCTCCCTCAAGGTATTCAGCAACGCAGCTACAGCGCTCGTAAGTCGATTGCCTGTCAACCTCTAGAAGGGAAGACGACGATGATTTCTCAGCCCTTGACTCTGAGCGCTTTGGCATGCGATCTGCTGTGCGATTGTGCTATAGCCGCTGCCATGATATACTATCTCTACACCAACCGCTCTACCGTGCCGACGTGAGTATCGCATCCCTGAACGAGGCGGATCCGCGGACTTATGGGACGATGTCATCAGCACCAACCGAATCATCCACCTTCTGATCAAATATACAATCAACACCTGTGAGATTCCTATGACCTCAGTGCGGTATTTAACAACTAAATTGTCGTCATTGATAGGTCTACTTGAAGCGTACGCCGTTGTATTGTCGAGTATAAGTCATTAAGTATGACTGATGAGACACGGTGAAGGCTCTGCACGGTGCCATGCCTTGCCATTGTGAGTCGATCTCCCGGACAGTGTCGTCCTTAGCACTGAAGTTCATTCCTGTTTTGCAGTGGATCACTAAGCCGGACACGCTGGTATACACACCCTTTTACTTCCTTCTCATTCGATGTGAGTGCCGTGTATCAGATGTAGCCTAGTGGACTAGCTGCTCATACAAGAACTTCAGTGTACTCATGCTCTCTTCTGTGCTCGTGAGTCTCCAGAAGAATCTCGCCGCCGTGAGTGATTCGAGCTGAGTCATCTCCCACCAGCCTCAATAATCGCGATCATCTACGGGACATGAGCGAGCGAATGGAGCCCGCAGTTGTGTCTACTTTCCAGGCGGCTCACGGCCCATACACCGGAGATCCTACTGCCACGAAGTCTTCGCATGGGACGTCGCACGACGACACGTCCATTCTAGCAACACCTCCGACACCATTCATCAAGCTTCAGTCTCCTCACCTCTCACACGACGGGACTATTCCGGGGATGCATAAGCCAACTGACATCCTCGTCTGAGGGTGGGCTTGAACGATAAGAATGAAAGACTCAGAGTAACGTAATTTATTGAGCATTTGAAGGCTTTCTTCCCTATGCAGTGGTAGTCCCGACCCGCCTGAGCCGAACGGGTTATCTAGTCATTACATTGAAACGAGCGCGTATGCGAGCCGACATAACTACTGGAGAGCGATCACAGGCTACAGCTTTGCACGGGCCCATGCACCCTTCACAGCGTTCCAGTACCGTTTCTCGTCGCAGCGCATGTGTCCAACATGGGGCGAATCTTCGTATCTCTCGACATCGACCACGATGCCCAACCTCTTTGCCTCCTCAATATGGCGCTCGATGTTCTGAGAGCGGATTGTGCGATCTTTGATCGAATATATGTAGAGACGTGGTGGCTGAGTCCTTGATGTCTCGGTGATAGTCGGAAGTGGGTCGGACGTGAGCAATATGCGGCGAAACTCGGTAAACATGGGACCATTGCCACGGAGTGTGTCCCCGAGCGCTAGAGCGCCACACGCGGCCGCGAAAATGGGTACCGAAAGGGCGTATAGCAGCGGGTTCTTAGGTCCGGCGACAAGGAGCAACGAGTCGAGTCCGTGATCCCCCGGCAGCGAGTCGAGAACGCAAACAACACGGGGTCCACGGTGTGCAGTCTCAGAGTCGGGTTTGTGTCGCTTTGCCAGCGCTTTGTGCAACGCCATGAACATGAATCCTCCCCCTTTGAGAAGCGTATCAGCCACTGGTCGCTCAAATGAAGAGCGATGGGGGTTCCGCACCGTTCGAGAACATGTGCATCAAGATCCCATCCCAATGTCGAGAAAGAAGGATCTCGACAACAGGCTCGAGGACATGTTCCTACGAGGCGGTGTTAGTCAGTTGTACTACGTGATAATTGGGATCAGATTCACCAGATTTGCCTGCGTCGCAAACGCAGTGCTCAACGCGGACTTGATGAGCACGATGGTTGCGGTTGGGTAAAGTTGGTGCAAAGCATCGACGAACTTCTGCTCGTGTCGCAGTTGTGCGTCCACTAATCGGCGATATTGAGTTCAGGAAGTCGTTCATGAGCCCGAGACAGGCTTACTCCAGCTGAACATCATGATCAGTCTTGTGGTATGTATCAGTGAGCATAGACTCGTTGTACGGAAGAGAGCCGCTTACGAGGGAGAGTCCGTAGGGTGCGTTAACGCGTCATCTGCCGGGCGAAAAAAGTAGACGGAAGGGGTCAGTTTCTGAAGTGAAGGCATAGGATGTCGACTGCTATGGTCCTGGAAGGGGCCGCGTCGTCGGCGTGCGGAGCATGTGTTGGCTTTTGTAATGCCATTCGCTCACTTCGAAACAGGTACAGGCAATAGAGCGACCAGGTTCACTTGACACCTGTGAGAGATTGGCTGGGATGTTGAATTGCGCTTATCCCTACGGTGGTGGCTGGCCTCGGTACCGAGAAGGCTATTCGAAGGCCGGCGTTGATGATTCCGCAAAAGGAGTAAGCAAAACTCTAGATCTGCGGCGTCCATACAGTGCTATGAAACGGGATAGAACCGGATCGCTCGAGCTGCGCGCGTTGGCTGGGAAGGGCACTCAGACCGTACGCGAAGCCGTGTATTGCCGTGATCAGCTTGTCATTGACCCGCCTCATGATAGGATGGGTAGTGCGTAGCGCTAGCTGGCACGATTCCCAAGGCTGCCGAGTATGCTAAACGCGCTGCTATAAGGTGGTCTATTCATATATCAGCACACCCGTATTCTTTGAGGCGAGGGAGGCGTACCTTCGGCTCTGGCGGGCAGGATTCCTTAGTATCGCCGTCGACGACGGAGTACTCTACTATGAGCGCAACTTATACGCGACGCACTGCTGACACGCATCATCACGGCCGTTCCATATGGCGCGTTTCGCAAGCCGCTTCGTGCTCCTACGCGTACTGCAGAATATCGCGCATGATATGTTATCTTCGACACTTCCTTCAACTTTATTGACATGGGGAAGTGGCAGCAGTTTATTGGTGAGGGTGCCAGATCCCGGGGAATCTGTGGCCATGGTAGTTTGGCATCAAGGAGCGGTTGTGGGAGCAGAATGATCACGGCCGTGCGATATTGCGTAATATATCGCCGGGCCCGCACCGACGTCCCGAATGGCAGCATGCTCCGCCTCTCTGACTCCAACTTTGACGATATGCTCTCAGCATACTTTCACCTTCGACCTCAGCTCTTCTACCGACTTGGCACACGAAACGACGCCTGCTCGTAAGGCCCCGACCATGATACAGCTCTTAGAGTTGCCCGTAGAGATCTTGGCTATTATCCTCGACGAACTGGATGTAGAGGAGAATATCTCCCTTTCGGAAACTTGTAAAGCTCTGAATGGCTTGGTATGGGGATCTTTCTGCTGCATTGATTATCATATTGAATTGAACCCTGGCATAGGTGAAGGGATACGGCTGGCGAGGCCACCTTGATCGCCGACCCCGCCAAGCTGGAGGAACGGCACGCGCCATGGCTTCGTGGAGTGCGCTTGCCCAGGTTCAATACCATGCTCGAACCGATCAGGCTTGGGCGCGACGCTCTCCGCGTGCCTTTCCCCTTGCACGCCCTTGGCGAGGCAAGCTGCAGCCTGTGGTCGCCAGCAGTCCATCCCGGCTTGTGGTTGCCGCAGGTCACCATCTGTACTCGTACTCCTTCGCGCCTCAAGCCGCTGAAGGTCACGCGCCTCATGTGCGCCCCGAGTTTATCTGTGCATTAGGCGCAGTGGATGGAGACGCGACAGCTCTCGCGTTTAGTCTCCAGATGCAGACCATGCACGGAAGACAGTCGTTCCGATGCATGGTCTGCCTCAAATTTGGAGACCTTGGCTTGTAAGCTCGAGCCCATCCCAGAATGGAAAAGCGATGACGCAAATCAGCCAGCGAGCGTCATGCTCATCACGCAAGGAAGCCTGTGGCGAACCGAACGTGACCAGGATTCACCCGAACCTCGTCGGGCGCGTTTTTTCTCCCTCCCCCATCGTCCCTCCATAGCACAAGCTGTATCACACACTGAGGTGAAAGTGGACTAGAGAGCATGCCATCAGCCAGAAGGGTGCAAACGTAGTAGAAATTGTAACGGGATGCCGGATTGCGCTACCACACCAACTTGAGTGTTCCCGCCTGTGACATCTTCCGATTTCGCTGACGCGCTCAGCGCTGACGCTGGCTCATGATGCACGCGAGATGTGTCAGCTAACCGCTCCTTTTTGGGAAAGCCGGATCTTACAAGCCAAGCTCTCCAAATTTGATGCAGACTATCTCGCGTTCGTTCCAGACGGCGGTGAAGATAGAGCCGTGGTTGTCGGTTTCAGCAACGGAGGCGTAGATTACATACGCCTGCCCGAATCGTATGCGGACGTGGCAGTCGACGGCCCCATCGAGATCCCAATGTCACGGGCAGAGCCCAATCGAGCGCGCTTCTACCAGCACCCCGGAGAGCTGGTGGTCTCCCTATCTTACGCTGATGGCCAGCTCGTGTCTTTCACATCAACCGGAACCGTGGCTTTCTTCGACCTCTCGACCTGGTCATCCCCCGAGACCACGAGCCTAAATGTCGCCCGAGGCTGGAATGCACTCTTATCGCCATACGACAACTTCGCGGCCTTTGGCACTGCATCGCTCACACCACTTGTCGTGCACGCATTAACGCCCACTGGAATATCCGAATCACCGATCAGCGTACCCTTCTCCCTCGCTCGCGATGACTTCATGCCCTCTCGCACAGCGGTGTACGGGTTAGCGGCTGCGCCGCCCGATGCACCTTGGGGCTCACCCGAGAGTACACTACTGTCAGGGTGGTACGACGGCTTCGTGCACGTGCATGACCTACGCGAGCCTTCTCCGCGTCCCGCACTCTCGTTTTGCGATCCCTGGCAATTTGAGCCTGTATACTCCGTCGCGGGTGCAGGCACGCATATTGCGGCAGGTGCAGCGCGGCACAGTGTTGTCGCACTTTGGGACGCTCGCTCACCGCGATCGCCCGGTTTCAGCGTACACGCACCAGGCAACGACCCATCGCCGGTGTACTCGCTTGTGCTGGAGGATGGCAGGTTGTTCGGAGCCACACAGGGTCGGGTATTTGCGCTCGACTTCGGACCAGGTGTAAACAAAGGAACATACCCTCCTTTCCAATTACCAGCTGGGAAGAAAAAGTCGGGGAGAGTGGGATATCCCGTCACGATCTATGGACATGAGAAGGGGCTCAAATGAACTCATGGACTGGATAGTAGAGCCAGGTTGATGTGTACTTGTACTACTTGAATGTGTTCATAATTACTATAGGGATAATCACTGCCTCGTGAGATCATTTCGAAATTGATTAGACGCTCGACATGATTATCCGCATTATAATCAGGCGACGCGAGGGTTGCGACCTACCTTCATGTTCCTGTTCCGTGTACAATGCCAAACTCTGCATGGTCCGACGACGATGACCAGGAAGATAAGATAGAGGGAACCTATCCCATTGGACTTCTCCTCGCTCTGGTCGATGTATTGCATAGGAGGCACAATGTGTCGGCTCGCTGACCACTGAGCTCCTGAGGCATGTTGGAGAGTTCGCACTTCCGAAACGTCCCTGTGCAGTATCCGAACCACGCATACTCCTGAATGCTCACGCAGGATATATAAGCAGCAGTACTACACCATATTTTCATCACAATTAACTCTACCACTCTTCAACCCACTAGCCAACCTATCTTACCCGCATAATCGCCATGTTCGCATCCCAGCTCTACACCTACGTCCTCGTCGCCGTTGGCGCTGTTCAGGCTGGCCCTACCCTGTGCGTTGATATCTTCCCCCGTTCGAGTATGCGCTGACTTACCCGATTACAGGCTGAAGCGTGACCCGCAGTTCGACGTGCAGCTTTCGAACAGTCTTCCGGTCACCGGCCCTCTTCCCTTCGGCCTGAACGTCGCCCCCGGTACGCCCGGAAGCGTTGTCAGTGTTGGCAACGCTACCACAGGCTTTACGGGTTTCCCGTTTGGCTCCAAGCGCGAGCCCCAGTTCGATGTCCAGCTTTCGAACAACCTCCCCGTCGCTGGAGCGCTTCCATTCGGCCTCAACGTCGCGCCTGGCGTTCCTGGCAGCGTCGTCTCCGTAGGCAACGCCACGACGGGCTCTACTGGGTTCCCATTCGGCTCGAAGCGCGAGCCTCAGTTCGAAGTCCAACTCCCCAACAACTTGCCCGTCGCTGGCGGACTCCCCTTCGGCCTTAACGTCGCGCCTGGTGTCCCTGGCAGCGTCGTCTCGGTTGGAAATGTCACTACTGGCTCGACCGGATTTCCCTTCGGCTCTAAACGTGAGCCTCAGTTCGACGTCCAGCTGTCCAACAACCTCCCGGTGACTGGTGCGCTTCCCTTCGGCCTCAGCGTCGCGCCCGGCGTACCCGGCTCCGTCGTCTCTGTCGGTAACGCGACCACCGGCTCCACTGGCTTCCCATTCGGGTCGAAGCGTGAGCCGCAGTTCGATGTACAGCTGTCCAACAACCTCCCGGTGACTGGCGCTCTTCCCTTCGGCCTCAACGTCGCCCCCGGTGTGCCCGGCAGCGTTGTGTCTGTCGGTAACGCCACGACGGGCTCGACGGGTTTCCCTTTCAGCTTCAAAGCTTGAGCGCTTGAGCTGGATGATACCACAGGCTACCTCTCTCCATTAGGTGTAAAGTCATGTATACCAACTTCTGAAATAAACATATCCACAATGCCATGTATTGAAATCCAATTTCATGGTTTGAAATATGTTGGTCACGGTGCAAAACATGGTACAAGTGGAAACTGCCGTTTTATTTCTTACTCGAAGCCGCTGACACCGTCAGCAAACTGGTCGAAGATCTCCAGCGGTATAGCATTGGCCAGTGCATGGTACCCGACCGAGTTGAGATGCAGGCCATCGCCAGAATCGAACTCCGGCGCGAGAACCGTGGCATTATTCGGATCCCTCGCCACGGCGTCAAAATCGATGACGGCATCGAACTTGCCGCTCGTCCTGATCCACTTGTTGATGACTTGACGCGTAGCCTCTCGCGCTGGGTCCGTATACTGAGCGAAGTTGCCGAACGGTGTGATAGTCGCAGCGAACATAGGGATACCAAGCGCGTGAACGCGGCTGATGATCTGCTGGTACGCAACCAAGAGCTCGTCGATCAGCGCGGCTTGAGACGCGGAGTCGGTATTTGAGGTGCCGATATCGTTTACGCCCTCGAAGATCATGGCGAATTTGACGGCCGAATGAGAGAGGATGTCACGATCGAGACGTCCCAAGGCGTTCGGTCCGAGTCCGTCTGCCAGTATGCGATTGCCGTCGAGGCCTTGGTCGATGAGCGCGATGTGGGAGGTGTTGGTGTTGTTCTGCATGCGTATGAACAGCTGATCGGGCCACCTATCGACGGAGATTCGGGTCAGATAGGGTAGGCAGCGAGATGAGCGCTCAGACGTACCGATCGTTTCCGTCGACATCACTCCCTCTGCCGTCGGTGATGCTATCACCAAGAACGGCGAAGGTGACCGACTCTCTGGGCGCCCAAGCCTCTACTGCGCTGACGAAGTACCTGCATTGACCAGGTCAGCATGCAGTCAAGCGTCGATCGAACCCTATCTCGTACCAGTGTTCTGCACTCTCTGCTCCTTCAAAGTCCGTATCCTCCACAGCATTGCCGTTGACGAAGAAGCTCGTCGTCATACTAAGAGGGTGGGATGTGATGTCCAAGCCTTGCTGTCCGCTTTCCAAGAACATGCTAACACTAATCACACTCCTCGGCTCGAGTGGCATGTTGATAGGATCTGATACCAGGAGGGCACCGTTTGGGATGCTGAACGAAGTCGCGCCGCTGAACGTCACATTTTGCAGCGTCTCCGGCTGGATGCCGCTCACGCCTGAAGAGCCGTTTGCCGGGAGTGCAACAGTGACGGCAGATACGGGGAGGTTCGTGGTGCCAAAGACGTTGGTGAAGCGCAGACGTATGAACGGACCACCGAGAGACAGGTGCAGAGTCTGTCGAAGAGTAGCGTTTTCGAATATGTTTGCTGATGTATTCTGCGTGATTCTTCAGTCGACGGTGTATGTGGTGCTTCCGTCTCACTTACAAAGGGAGGCGGAGGAAGACCACTTGCTTCTGTAAGTTGCGGCGTCGCGGTCCAAGTATCGACCCAATGTCCATTTGAGGGGTCCGGCGTTTGAGCTGCCACGAGGCCAAACGCAAGAGCACCGGTTAAGATGGTTGAAAGGGTGACGATCCTCATACTGTCAGTCCTTCTGGGTGTCAGAAGTACAGAGAAGTACAGTCTCTTCGTCATGATTTCGTCTGATGAGACCTTATAGTACTGCAGACGGGCATATAGAGAGGTCATCGTAGAGTCAGCTGGTCGTTCCCGTGCTTGTATTTGTGCGAAGAATAGACGGGATGCAGAATCTGAAGCAGGAGAGCATCGAAGTCCGAACATCAACTAGACCCAGAGTACATTTATTTGTCGCACAGGTACGTCTGGAGGAAGTTGACACAGGAAAGTAGCCACGACTGTGGGAGACCATGGTCCTTGTGCAGACAGCTTCGCGAACTCAAGTTCAAAATGCTTGGAAAAGTTCGATCATGGGACTATCTAGTAATGGACGTGTGGCGTTGCACTTTCTTCGGAGCGCCTCAATAGCGCTTGAGTAACAAGTGGCAAGCTGCATGGCTAGCGCAAACCGAAGATGGCGGCAGAGGACAAGAGCCGTCGACGCTTGTCAAGCGCCGTGGCACCTGTCTCACGCCATAAACAGATCGGCCCGACCCAAACCAACTTGTCCAGAACATCCATATCGTTCCCTTCTCTTCGACCCTGGCAACATTCGTGAGCTTCTTGCATACTCCGACGACTACCCTCAACGGCGACCCAGTAGCTTCACATGGATCTCAGACAGCTGAAACAACTGTTGCATGACAGGTGAGCATCGAGCCCCTATCACGCTCCTGCCTTCATATGCATGCTATAGTCACTCGATACTGACGAATAGTCTTCTTTGCATCCCAGACCTCTGCCGGATCTCATTGGCGCTATAACCTACGAGTCTGATAGACCGACACTCCTGCGACTTCTCGACTCGGAGCTCAGGCGGAGGGAGGAGCGCTTTCGGCTCATCCAAGAGTATCGCAATCTCTTCGGCCCACCGGTACACGCTCTACCCCGTGAAGTTCTCGAAAAGATCTTCTTCTTCTACGCCCTCGACGAGGAGTACAAGACCTTGATAGAGCTACGCTGGACCCGCCTGCTGCTTGTCTGCCGGCGCTGGAGGGATGTGGCATGCTCCACACCTTTGCTCTGGAGTTTCGTCTCTCTGGAGCCCTTCCCCGTGTGGCCAATAGGATACGATCCCGAACTTCTTGTTCGTCGGGTTGCATTACAGCGGGAGCGCGTGGGCCGCCATCCGATGCGTGTATGGCTAGACATCGCAGACATATCACTGCACGACACGTTCTTCCGGCCATACCAGCCCTTCTATTGGATTCCCAGCTCCCTGGCTCATCTCTCTATCAAGGGTCGTGGCCGCGCATTCAACGACCTCTTCTCTAGCATGATGCCCCACGACTACCCTCTCTTGACCAGTCTCGGAATACATCACGGTCAGCTTGATGAATTACTCTTTATCCCCGACGCGTTTATATCTCGACTCGCGACTCTGCGCCATCTCAAGATATCGGGAGCACACGTCAACTTCCATCTTCTGCACGATCTACGTACACTGCAGGTGGACTATTCATTCCGTCCTATCCATTGCACGATAGACGACATCCTGGTAGCTGTCTCTCATAATCCCAGGCTGCAGTCTTTGGCCATCAC
Organism: Peniophora sp. CBMAI 1063; assembly: GCA_900536885.1. NCBI lineage: Eukaryota > Fungi > Basidiomycota > Agaricomycetes > Russulales > Peniophoraceae > Peniophora > Peniophora sp. CBMAI 1063. The sequence continues at coordinate 31,638 of UWZB01000041.1, forward strand.
TCTTCCGTCAGACGCGTCGGCATCAGCAAATTCACTTCCGGCCATTCATCTATCCGAACTACTTGAGCTTGCGCTCAGGGGTCCTTCCGGCCCATGCGTTCAGATACTGGGCCAACTCAAGTTAAGCGGAGGATGCGTGATATCTTTCTCCGCATCAGATGAGATAGACATATCGGCACTGCAGCCATTGCTTGCGTATCTTCGATCGCATTGCGCTCTACCGGACACCCCGACTATCGCATCACTTGCTCTTCAAATGGACGCAGGAAGTTCTCGTGCGGTCGACATCAGTTTCTGCGCAACCTCCACCGAACCCTTATGTCGCCGCTTCCTATTCGGTAGATGGATCTTTCAGCCGCATCATATCCACATCGTATTGCCGGCCGAGGCCGATGGACAATGTGACGAGCTTCTCACCGCCATCTTTGCCTACGTACCCGTACAACACGCAACGCTCCTGGATCTGCGGCACCTGTCATATATCGGTCACGCTCCTCTCCTAACCGTGCTACGCGGATCGCCAAGTCTCTCCGTCATCACAGGCAGTCTTGGGCTCTCTTCCATCGACGGTGTCTTCTTGACGTTGCCATCTCGCCTCGAGCATCCTCAGGCTGGCAATGTGCCAGCGCGGATCATCCTGGACGCCTCATATCTCACTCAGAGAGCTCGGCGGGCCATTCCAGGTGTAGAAGCCTTCAATAGGCAAATAGCTGATCTCGAACTTGCCCGCAGTCATTTGAGGAATATCTTGGACTACTGCGCCACTGCATGCGAGGCTGGGAAGCCTGTCGACGTTCTCGAGCTCGTCAACGACTGCGACGTGGGGGATCCGGATCGCAGGCCCTCCTACGTTGCCAACTTTCGTCGCGGAGACCTGTGGCGCAGCCTCAGAATCGGTTTTGTGCGCAACGGCGTCATACGGAACAAGTCTGTGGTGCTGGAAGAGCTACAAGAGGCACGGCGGGAATGCCTCTCGCATGGGGAGGTATGGGACCCGGAGGAGACTCACCCATACCTCGTCGACGAATTGGACGATCCCGTGGCGCTGGTGGGCCTTGCTGATTAGGCAGAGAAAATGTGGATGATTGATGGGATATGGGGCTTATCAAGTACTTGCACAGCCAGATTCCCTTCCATCTATTCTGTAAATTGTAACACCCTCCCGCCGCTCCGGGTCACTTCAGCCTATCCTACGTATCGTTATGTCATCATTCCTGGGTATCTTCGCAGCAATGCATGGCCAATACGAGAGAATTCCTCAGTACAGGTTCGAGAGGGAGCAGGATAACCGAATCTTGAGTATGATAAACAGGGTGATGTCCAGGCAAATGTTCGAGTGAGTAAGATCGAAACGATGTTAGTCGAAGGCGAGAATGTCTGGGTCAGCGTTGAAAATCAGTAGGGAGTCGTACATGGTCGAAGAGTTAACATAAACAAGGAGGTGAAACAGTGAGATCGGTAAAATGTGAGGGAACCGCGGGGAAAACATAACAAGACGACAGCATGTGCTAGACAGCGGATGAAAGCAAAACGAATGAAGGCCACAAGGACCTGGGGTGCGCGTACTGCGAAGCGCAGAGAAGGGCACTCGCGATGCGAGCCGCCGAAGCGCGCGAGGATGGCGCCTGAACTGAACACGCATGTCGGCCTTGGAGCGAAAAGCGATACAAAGACTGAGGGTGTGCAAGTCGAAGGCGTGGTCCCTTGTGCTTATGATGCGACTGAAGGGGTCTGCGAGCGGGACGCCCAGGGGAAGAGAGCGCTGGTCGCTGTAGTCGGAGGATGGTCGGCTGATTGCTTAGGCTCAACAAGCAAGCTGCGACGGTAGAGATCTTGCAGATCGCCATGGTGTTTTGACCGCTCGAAGGCATCTGCGAGATACGCCTGGATCTCTGGGATCTCCTTCAACGTATATGGGACTTGGAACCGCTGCATGTCTGTACATGTGTTAGCTTTCACCGTCTCAACGGACCGAGCCAGAAATGAATGGAACGTACCCTGCACGATCCGCGCCATTTTGTGATACTTGTTGAAGTTGATCAGCTTCTTGTCGGGTGCCAGTGGACTCGCGCGTGTGCTGGGGTTTCCCTCGCGACAGAAGGTCAGGTCGGTGAGATATAACCCTAAGAAAGGCACAGCAGGTGGCGGGGTGTTGCGTAGTCGTGAGCGATACTCGTGGTAATTGCGGGCATGATCTGCGAGCTTGCGAATTGCCTCGACCTGGTGCTTCTGCTTCTGTGGCACACCCTAGGAAGTTGACGTCACATAAGCAATGGTCAGGGCCCGTGTAGCCTTGACTTACCGCCCAAGTTTGATGTAACCGTGAGATCGTGGAGCTATCGAGGGCGGCGAGAATACTGCGACTTGTGCTGTAGTTGTGAATGGCCGTACACCTATCCGCTAACTTGATGAAGAACTTGAGAAGCGCCGTTCTACGTTTCGCATCCGTCTCGTTCAGTATGCTCTCAGCGACCCATCCAGTAATCGTCGTGCTGAGTCCTGACATGGCCCGCACACCCGCGCGATTTGTGTTGCCTTCGCCGCTACCTTCCAGAAGCTCGTCCGGCGAGATAGCACAGTACATGGCGCATTCCATCAGCGTGAGCTGTCTTGCCAGCTCAAGGCTATCGAAGTCGGTCACGGCGATATTGGAATACTCGCGCGTTCTGAGACGTGAAAGCAGCGCCTTCGTCATGATCGGACGTGGAATCTCGCTCGGAGAGTTGACCACAGGTGGGTTGAGGTTCAGCGGCAGCCCGGCCTGAGGCATGTGACTGCTCATGCTAGGGCGCGAAGGAGTCGTGGGCATCGCAGGAGTCCCGCTACTGCGACCGATTGACTCGGCTTGAGCAGCGCGTACGCGAACCATCTCCTTAATGCGCCCAGCTGGGCCGGGGAACATGAGTGCAAGCGCATCACGGTTGAAATCGTTTAGCTGCGAGAGGACACTGTGGTCCTTCTCCGGTCGCCAGTAGGATTCAAGCCAGTTCCTGATGAGGTTGCTGACGCGTAAGCGCACAGGAACCCCTTTGCGCTGCATCCATACAGCCATGAGCTCCTCGCTGTCCGCCATCTCCGCCGGAGGTAAGAGGTTGTATCGCAGTATGATCGCTTGGAGCAGCTCGGCGGGGGTTGTGAAGAGTCGGAAGGTTAAGAAGAAGACGTTCAGGAAGCCTTGATCGACGAGGCTGTTATGCGGGGTGAGCTTCTCCACAAGCGCGCGGAGCGAAGCGCCGACAAGATGACCATCGCTGTTGTACGCGACCTCCTCAAGTGGGTAGTCATGCGCGCCCAACCACGCATCGCTATGAGCCGGGCCGGATGCTGGAACGGGCACAGACGGTAAAGAAGGCAGTGCGGCGTTAAGCACGCGCTCTTCGTGCATGCCTCCCTCCCATGTCGTTCCGTCGTCGGTTCGTGCACTACTGAGTGGGGACGGGATGTCTGGCTGGACTCTGCCGTGACCTATGGGGTCGATGGTCAGCGGAGCTGGCAACCGTCGCTGGATTGTCGGCGAGGTCGGGGATATTGGCGTTTGCGGCACGGGCGATGGGCCGCGGGACTGCTCCCTAGACTCAGCACCGGAGATCTGAATGGGAGGGGGTTGCTCGAGTTGTACCATATCGTCGTCCTCTTGATGCATATGTGTATGCAGAGCGTCGTCACTTGCAGATCGGAGTAGTTGCCCCTTCACACTCGTACTGTGTGCATGCGCGTGCAAGAAACCACGAGGAGATAGTGGAGGAGAGGCGCCCGTTGCGCGCGGTACGACAACGAGGAACTGCTTATCGCCTGAAGCCTTCTCGCGATCGGGGCTGGGAGCTGTACGCGCAAGACAAATCTTCACGGAGTTTACACAGTCCGCGCCGACTTTGACTGCGTCTGTAGCCGCACGTATGAGCGCATTCATCTCGTCTTCTTCGCTAAGCCCTTCTGGCAAGGGGTTTGTGAGCCCTCGCACTGCGTCTGTAAGGCCAGTCGTCACGTCGAAAAGCGCCTTCTTGGACAAGCGCAGGCCTTCCGCTTTGTGTGATGGGACTCCAGGGTGGCGCAAAACCGCATCGACGATAGTGAGCAAACGGCAGACCGCCTGTACAATCTCCTTGACAAGCGAATAGGCGTGCCCGGTGCTGGATGCATGGGATGAGCGCGTATGTGCGTGGGCATGCCCTATGAATGCGGCGATAGCGGATAAATACTGTGAGTGCGTGTGTCGCAATGCTTCGGTGAGCTCTTCAGTGCTCGAGGGTCCAGTCGGAAACGGCGGTGTTGTTGGAGTGCCGACGGATGATAGCGACGAAGAGGAAGATGTGCTACTTGTCGACGCTTCATGCTTGTGCGAAGGGATATGCGCGCGCACGGCGGAGGATAGGTCTGGAGCACCTTCAAGCTTCCTGGCTATGGCGGGCATGGGCTCTGCGTTCGAATTGGCAAATGGGAGTCGTGGCGCGCGGAGGTCACTTAGACTCTTCGCCCTGCCGGGGGTACCTGGCCTATCCCGCACACGCATTCGTGTTCTGGCCGCCACAGCATTGGTTGTACGCCGAGACGGAGCGCGTAGTGTATCATCCTCATCGCGACTCGGGGTAGCCGGACCTGCCACAGCCTCTGCCGCAAACGACGGGTACTCGACGCTGATCTCCTTGTCGGGGAGTTCCACGCCGTGTTGGACGGCCACGGCCAGAAACCGTCGTACACGGGAGAAGACTTGACCGCCTAATCGAACCATTCGCTCGATCTCGGCTTCTGTGGCGTCGTGGTCGCCATCTCGCGTCTCCACACCCGCGCGTTTGGCCTGCGTGACGATAGCTGCGAGGTCGGCGAGTACAAGCTTTCGCTCCTGCGCGAGGGTGGGATAGCGTCGAAGTATGGGCGCGTCTCGACTGAGGCAGTCTATTGCGGCGAGGATAGAGCGCACGCACGAGATGATGCAAGCGACCGAAGGCTGAAAGTGCGCTACACGGTTTGAGCGTACTGCGTTCTGCAGTAGTGACAGTGCATGCAGCAAGGGGACCATGACAGGTGGACATGGTCCCTGCCGAGAGGGCAAGCCGCTGACTACAGACGCCGCCGAGGCACCCGAGCGAGTGCGGGCGTGGTTGATGCGGTCCTGAGAAATGTTAGCGTTGAGATCAAGAGAAGGTTAGAAGCGGCGACTTACCGCCGTCGGCATGGACGACTCGTTGTCGTCGTCGACGAGCAAACCCAGCTCGCCATTGACATAGTTGCTGGGGAACCAGCCGCGTGAGCCGTCCAGTTCGCCGTCCCACCAGCCTGAGGGGTCACGGTTGAGGACATGTATGACTTGTCCGGCGCGGAAGGATAGACAAGTGGCGTTGTTGTGCTCGGGTATGAAGTCGTGCATAGCGAGCACATAGTCCGCCATGACCTGCGGTTCTGGAGTGGGCGTCCTTGACTTGTACGACGCCAAGGAGGTCGGTGGAGTCGAATAGGTCCCGGAGTCAGTGGGGATCAGCAGAGAGCTGGTAGATGCGTTGGATGATGGTATGGGGGACGCATAGGAAGTGGTGGAGGTTGCAGATGCGGGAGAGGGTGCACGAACCCGAATGGTCGCGGAGGGCGGAGCTAGACCCGAGCGGTAGGAATGGGCAGAGGAAGGGCCGGGACTGCGCGCAATGGAGGTGTCGATTCGGAGAGGGGACATCGCCATCTTCTAAGATCATACAAGGGCGGGCTGGTTAGGTTGTTTTGTACTAGAGGAAACACCGATTCAGCCTTCGAGACTAATGGTGGCGTAGAGCATTGCAGACAGACCTTCAGGCGGACGCGGAGCAAGAGTAACAGTGTAGTACAATGTAGCAGGGACGATCGCTAGTGCAGGTTGGCGCCCGAGGAAGAATGTTTAATGTAGGATGAGAATTTGGCGCGCGTAGAGGGCCAGAGAGTACGCGAGGGTGTGGTGGGATAATATTGGGACAGGTGTACTGTTGGACCGGGTGTTTGATTGGGCCGGGCGTTGCACAGAACTCAGAAGCGTGCAGGCGTCAGAATCGTGCAGGTCGTCGGTATCGTCGTAAGAGAAGCGGGCGCTCTTGCTCGCAGCGAAACTGCCAACGCAGACGGGCACACGGGTGCAACAGAAGCCGAACGGTGGACGCGGAGGCAGAGACGCACTGCAGCCCTCGACCTGTGGAAAGTTCAACTTCGCCTTGATGCCGGCATCTCCCGCGCCGCGCATCAACCACCACAAAATCCGTGTTCCTTCCCTGCCCTCATCATGCATCAGCCGCCTCAATCGCTGACAGCTTCTCTTCCCCAGAGAACTATGGCCGTACCCAAGTCTTCGTACTTTTGTGGACGTAGCGGACCCGCGGGACGGAACTTCTTTTCGTGCATATCGACATCCGCGACCTCCTCGGTCTAGCCGCTAGCGCCTGCTTATCTGACTTTGTTCGACATAATTGACATCACATGGCCCATGCTCAATCAATCGGTTACCGAGAACGGCAAAACAGATGAACGTCGATGACTATGGGTCCTCATAGGTGTTCCTCAACGCCCCTATTCAAGATAAGGCAGACAATCTGCGTTTCTGCGCGGAATGCATCGACGGCCTGTCTCTTGCCATCGTGCTAGACGATCATGGAGCCGCTCATCGTGCGCGTGAAGAGCGCTTTGCATGATCGCCCACGTCCGACGCTCTTCGGTCGCGCGCTCTTATTGCTGTCTATCGAGCTCCTAGTGAACGGCGCGTTGTGGGCTATTGCCGGAGTAATCTTTGCGCGAGATCCCGCTACGCGTCCGGTACTTGGACTCGCATTACTGGCCTGGGTATGACTTGTAGTCATAAGCATGAGCAACGCTGACTTCACATTTGCAGACGATCGGCCTGAGGCATGGTGCGTGCGCGATCCTTACGACAGCAATCGCGCGCTAAGCGAACATTAGCACTCGACGCGGACCATATCAGGTAGCTAGCGATGAAGTGATGTGATAGTGAGTATCCCTCTCCGTTGGAAGGAGCAGTAAGACTGATGTACAACAAGCGCTTTCTGAGTTTTCCCACAGCGCAATCGACAACGCCACGCGAGGACTAATCAGTCTAGGCCAGTTACCGGTCACTTGCGGGTTATTCTTCTCCCTCGGGCATTCGACCATTGTGATCATAGTAGTACGTCTGTTCTCGTGCCCAACTTTCTCTGTATGATACTGATGCACTCAGAATGTTGCGATCGCCATCAGCACGGACATCGCAGGCAAGCTGGATTCCGCCAGCGACATCGGCGGGATCATCGGTAAGGTAATCTCGATTGCGAGACTGGAATGATGTTGATGTGGTTTAGGCGCCTCTGTTAGCGCCTCTTTCTTGTTCATCGTTGGCCTCGCCAACTCGATCATCCTCTATAAAACGCTCCGCCGACGTCGAGAAAGCGCTCGAACAGAACGAGCAGGCATCGACGAAGACGACGAACCACACGCCAACACCATCACCATGAAGATTCTTGGGCCTATAGTCCGCTTCGTGAACAAGCCTTGGAAGGTATGCCGCAATCCATATGCGTTACGTACTCTGCTCAATCCTTGTCCAGATGTATCCTGTCGGTGTGCTGTTCGGGCTTGGTGAGCACTCTGGTACGATGCGCAGGGTAAACGACTTAGGTTGCGACATCAGGCTTTGATACCGCATCATCCATTGCACTCCTTGCGGCTTCAGCCGTAGCAAAACGAGACGCCAATGGCAACCCGCTCCCGTCGGGCTACATTGTCATACTGCCCGTACGTACTCAGATGTCTTCTTTGGAGCCTAGCTGAAAGAACTCTCAGCTTCTATTCACCGCGGGAATGACACTCATCGACAGCCTCGACAGCGTGCTCATGCTTTACTCGTATGCAGGCTTCCCGAGCGACGGCTGGCGCCTGCTTGAACCACGTGCAATAGCTGAAGCACGACGCGAGGTTGCCACAGAGGCCGCGCGAGAGGATATCGCGCGCAGGAATGAGCTTGCGGGCGCAGATGTTCCAGGCGAAAAGGCCGCTGACCCGGAGAAGACTGCAGGCGTCTTGGTTGCAATAGAGGAGAGCACCGATCGCGATCTTCGTGTCAAGCGCCACCTCATGTCTAACTTGAGTATCATCCTGACATCTATGAGCATCGTGGTCGCCTTCTGGTACGTTTCTCATACATTCGTGTTGCCCATGAGTATACGCTAACGTTCGGTAGTATCTCGCTGATCACAATTATGGGTCTAATCGGCGATAACTGTGACTCATGCACACATGCAGCAGAGGCTGAAGATGGAGGAGGGCTCGCGGGACGCTGGTGGCGTTTCTGGGGCGTCGTGAACGATAACTCCGGCTACATCGGCGCAGGAATCGTTGGTTCATTCGTCTTGGTCACCGCGAGCTGGTACGGTGGGCGATGGCTTGTGAAACGGATCCCTCGCAGCAGATAGCGGGTTCAGCAGCCGCCTCCTCTTGACGTCATGATCAACGAGATGATCAAACGCGATTCGGATATGAATTTAACAGACGCGTTTCCCATGTGACCGTGTAATCGTTGACTCGCATGAGTGCGAAGTACCTCTCCGCCTCCCAGAAATGTCGCCTCGCTGGCGCGGTTATGCGCCTCTTCGAAGTGTGCTGATTCTACGCCCTCTATCTTACGTCTGCACTTGTATCCGGTGACACGAACGCAGTATGCGAAATGACTCCTGTGAGGGTATTGCCCGATGCATCGACTAATTTCTTCAAGATAAAAGCAGGTTCACGCATCCATATCGCTTCACCAACCTCTCCTCATCTATGGGCTACTATCCAGACTCAGACTCAGCCTCCGAGGGTGGTACCAATTGGGCCCCTCTTGTCGCTTCTCTTACCGAGCTCGCGGATACACGCCCTCCTTACACTGCCGGGACACTGCCTCTTCCGGAGTCCACCTTCCATCTACACTACACCGACGCCAACGGCGAAGCCCGGTACGTGCTCCTTATAGGAACATTGGCAGACCACGATGCTGATGATGGATTGTATAGTGTCATCAACCTGCTGTCCGCGTCGGGCGAACAACTTCATGCCCTCAGGAACGCTTGCGAGCCAGCGAGCTTCGGTCGTGGTGGCCAGGACGTCATGGATGACAGCTACCGCAAGGCCGGGAAGCTTGATGCCTCGCGCTTTGCTACACCCATCGTTCCCGAGCGCACTGACCTCGCCCGCATAGTGCCTGACTTCCTGCTCGAGGGTGAAGATAACAAGACGGCGATTCAGATGGAGATGTATAAGCTTAACATATACGGTGAGCTTGCTTCCTTATCGCGCCGTGTTCTCTCATATATCACCCTATTCAGGCAAAGATTCATTCTTCAAGGCTCATGTTGATACGCCGCGCGGGGAGCGTATGCTAGGCTCTCTTGTGCTCGTCTTCCCCACTGCACACAGTGGCGGCGAGCTTGTCTTGCGCCCCGAGACTGGCGACGCGTACACATTTGACTCCGGAAAGGTGTTGACACCCGGCGATGCCCGTATCGGTTTTGCCGCTTTCTTCAGCGACGTCGCGCACGAAGTCCTTCCAGTAACGGATGGGCATCGCATCACCCTCACGTACAACCTTTACGCCGTGGAAGCCCACCCAAGAGTCGAAACGCCCACAACGTTCTCCGAGATCATGACACGGTGCTCCGATGAGCTCTCACGCATACTCGCAGACGAGACTATGCTGCCAGACGGTGGCCTTCTCGTGTTTGGTCTGCGCCACATGTATCCGGTCACCACCAACACCAATATCGCTAAAACCTCGAAGTGGCTGAAGGGCGTCGATCGTCTTTTGTGGAACCTGCTCGCGCGGATGGACCTTGCCCCGGCTATGCAGCTTCTGTACGAGTCCTACGGCTGGAGAGACCAGGACCCGCGCGGACTCATCGGCGAAGTGGCCGATCTGGACAATATAGAAGAAGAGTGGGATGCCAGCGATGTCGTTAAGCGCGAGGGTACGCTGAAGGCCGAAGGTATCAGCCGCAAGAACGTCGTGTGGGTGACTCCGGTCACCAAGCTAACGAGGATCGAGCAAGCTCACACCACATACGGAAACGAAGCGCAGACAGACTGGGCTTATGCGGACCTTTGCCTTATAGCACGCGTGAAGTCGTATGCAGCGCGCAGCGCGGCTTAGGCCATGCAGGACAGGTGTCAAGGGGGAGGCGTTGTGCAGGAAGGGCTACAAAGCTCATATGGGCGAGGATGGCAATGGGGACTTGCAACCTGCTTGGATGTATTGGCGTTCACATGTATGACTCGTGTGCTGTGTATCAAATGACGGGTGCCTGCATCGCCGTACCGTTAATGAACCGGTATAGTAACATTATAAGCGTACAAGCCAGTACAACACCGGTCCCAAGGCCAAGACGTATAGAACAGCATCTATATTTGGTCCCTGGGTGTATGCGAGGCTATACACACACGTGTCGACTGAACAGCTCGGATCTTTTCACGCCAGCGCGCATATAAACGGCTGCATTCATACTAGGCGACACTTGACCGATCCTGTCCCAGTCTCACATCATGGAATTGCACTGGGTTCGCCCGAATTTGCTCAACACCGTCTTCCGCGACGAGCACGGCAGGCCTCGGTACAGAACCCAGACGAACGGGTCTGCATTCAGTATGTCTGACCGTACGACCACTATTACGCGCTTCATCGGTGGCGACCCGTCGTTGTACCCCACCACCGAGCTCGTCGATACGGACGACAAATCCGATACGGATATCTTGCTCAATAAACTCGAGGAGAAGCCGGTCGCGGAGATCGCGTGGCACCGAGTGTCGCAGTCGATCTTCAAATATGATGGGAAGGAGGTCAAGGCCAAAGATCTCATCAAGACGACAAAGGCCGTTACAGAGAAGTACAAGGGATCTCGATCACCATGTCGCCTTGCATTGACATGTATGTGTAGGAGCCGTACATTCACGGCTTCCAATGGTGAAGTGTACACATGGGTTGAGACCGCTCATCCTTGCTATGTGTGTTTCCTCTCAACGCTAGTAGAGGCTATCTGAGCTAATTACACATACGCAGCTCCTAAAGGGCCCACCTGGTACACCGGGAGCGAAGATCATCGAGGGCAAAGGACGTAGTCGTGGCATGAGGAAAGGAAAGGAGGCACACTACCCTTGGCTGAACATCTCCGAGGAATGTCTGCCGATCTTAGACGAGTTGTTCATGATATTTGTGTGGGCAGAGAGGCGTAGGGCTGAAGACTACAACGACGAGTACTGATTATGGATGGCGGGAGATGTAAAGTAGACAAGATATGACGTTTTCGATGCGCGATCCCTGCTTAGACTGACCCGACGAGTGGCGAAGCATGAGTCCAGAAGCGGTTCGATCAACGCTTGTGCGTGGATCGCCAGGAGTACTCCCAATGAACCAGATCTGCCGACGATCGGCATTACTGTCCTATCTCCTCGGTATCCCATCTTCTCCCCTAATTCTTTCACCAGATGGTAGCTTATTACTGTCTGCACCTAGTTCTGCTCTGTCAAATATTTTGAGCGGGAGGTTGGGGTAAGAGGGGCGTCGGCGCGTTGTTCACGGCCAAATCGCCGGACATTGATGGGATTTACGTTTTCCCACGTTCGTCCAGTTACGCTTTTTCGTTGATTCCAGTGCACTTGAGATACGTTGAAGCACTCATAGTCTTTTTGCGCGGTCGAAATACGAAAAAAGTAGAGGTACAGAGGCGGATCGGCACATCCGGTGCGATCGGCACATCTGGTTCATTGGGAGTATGTTTTCCTTCACACTTTCTCGCAAAGCACAGAGGCTGACCAGCCATATGCTCACACAGCCTCATCTTGGTACCAACTCGCGTGCAAAAGCTGTACGCGCCAAGCGCGACCTTGGATGGGCTCCCACCAAAGGGGACGCCGACTTCTACAAGAACATCGAGGATGAGGTGGCGGCTATCCTTGTCGATCCCCGTAGCACGGACACTTCGGCCGACATCAACCATCTTGTAGTGGTGCAGTGAGGGTAGATAGTGTTCATTCGGTGCTCCGGTCGGTAGCTTTGTAGATGAGGATATCCCGGATAGTAACTTATTTAGTCGTGGGACTGGCCCCGCATCATTCATGGCACAATGCTTGTGAAGCTTAGAAAATAGAGCAACACTTCCCACATCTGTCTCTGGGCATGAGATACGTATCTGCTCTATACGCCGCACGACGCCGGCCCTGCCGAAGTACTGTGCAC
>UWZB01000041.1:43852-103484 GCA_900536885.1 Peniophora sp. CBMAI 1063
CCAGTGCACTTGAGATACGTTGAAGCACTCATAGTCTTTTTGCGCGGTCGAAATACGAAAAAAGTAGAGGTACAGAGGCGGATCGGCACATCCGGTGCGATCGGCACATCTGGTTCATTGGGAGTATGTTTTCCTTCACACTTTCTCGCAAAGCACAGAGGCTGACCAGCCATATGCTCACACAGCCTCATCTTGGTACCAACTCGCGTGCAAAAGCTGTACGCGCCAAGCGCGACCTTGGATGGGCTCCCACCAAAGGGGACGCCGACTTCTACAAGAACATCGAGGATGAGGTGGCGGCTATCCTTGTCGATCCCCGTAGCACGGACACTTCGGCCGACATCAACCATCTTGTAGTGGTGCAGTGAGGGTAGATAGTGTTCATTCGGTGCTCCGGTCGGTAGCTTTGTAGATGAGGATATCCCGGATAGTAACTTATTTAGTCGTGGGACTGGCCCCGCATCATTCATGGCACAATGCTTGTGAAGCTTAGAAAATAGAGCAACACTTCCCACATCTGTCTCTGGGCATGAGATACGTATCTGCTCTATACGCCGCACGACGCCGGCCCTGCCGAAGTACTGTGCACTGCGATTTATCATGGCGCGTCGGATAAACCCACATGATCGCGTTCGGCGCGTCAAACGACCAAGACGCGACCGGCAGTGTACGCGGTTGCCTCCAGCGACGATGGCAGAAATGTTCAGTCTAAACCAGTCATGCATTGCATTCCATATACCTTTATGATCCACTCACACACGACGCTGCAGCAGTTTGAAACACACCTTGTTGTAACGACAGCGTGCCTGAGTTCTCGGTGGCCGCCCGTGTTTTTGTTTTCGGAGCATTGTTCCTGCCTCTCTTATTGACATGGGTCGCGTCAGACTTCCTATAGGACAGCGCACCTGACGCTCGCAAGATACCAATTACGCCATCTCCCTGGTCGATGCCCTTCGCCATGACTCGCGTAACGCAAGACATCCCCGACTGGACGACTGCTCCACCAAACGATGAGGACCAACCTTACACTTTCAGATACCTCCAGAACCCGGACTCGGAGACATGGCTGAGAGGTGGCTCGACGCATAGCTTCTGCCCTCGCCGCGGCGACTTCGTTGTGCTTCAACTGGACCCAAAGGCCTCTGCTGCGCACCTTGACGCCGCTGCACGCAGAGCCGCTCGGGCAATCCGTCCGAGAAAGTATGTGGCGTTCATCCTCCAGGTGCGTGCTTGCGACCGTGTGCTCTCGAATACAGGGCTCTGACACGAGATGAAGGGATATGGGATACCACTTCCTACCAAACCGACCGACCCTCATGACATACTTCTCGTCCGTCGTGGAATGCCACGGGCCCGCAAGCCGCCATTCGACGCCCCGGAGACGTGCATCCCTATCCTCCCCAACACATCCCACCCTCTATCTCGCAATCCGGTACGCCCGGCTCAGCCGCTACCGTGGCCCGACCGCTACCTGGAGACCACATTCGGTTTACCAGTCTCTTGCCGTATCACGACTACTCAGCGAAACTATACGTCAGTCCTGCCTATCTCTATACCCGACCTCATCAAGATGCGGAAATACGTCCGTGAAGATCAAGAAAGGCGTTTCGACCTTAGAGATAGGCTGCGGGCGGGTTCGCTGGATGCTGTGGCTTCGATACCCCTTCCGGCCTCTCCGGATCGCTCGACGGCCAGCCTTCAAGCCGGTCCCCTATTCTCGCCTGGTTCAACTTTGTCTGTCAAGCGCGATAGAGAGAACACTCTCAGTGATACAGCATCGTCCCGCTCATCAGTTTCTAGCCCTGGGCAGAACGCCGACGCCGACGTCATATCCATTATCGCCAGCGATAACAGTGACATCGACGACGAAATCCAGGATGACCGCGATCGCGAACATCATAGACAACTCGACCTGGGCATGATGCTCCACTTCCAGGACTTTATGAACGATACTGGAGATCTTGACGATCCAGTCGTCAACGTCTGGTATGATCTGGATGAAGTATCCGAAATCCACGACCCGGACCTGTTTCTTGAAGAGTGCGCGCAGGTTAAACGGTATGTGTATGAAAATTTGGGTAGCATTCGGTGCTCATGCATGCCACAGGATTGCTCATGATGCGAAACTAAGGCTGGGCATCATCGCGGGCGATACTGAGGAGGACGAACTTCGGCTCTCACGTCCGTCGCCCCTGTGCTCGGATGCTCCTGCGCCAGCGGAGCCCGGCTGCAACCTAGAAGCCTCGCAAATAGTGGGCACGTCTACCAGTTTGTCTGAGCCCTCGTCCTTGTGCGTTGATATGACCGACCCTAGCAGAAGACGGGGGTCCGCAGAGAACGCTGCGCTGGCTCAATGTATCGCGCAAGCTGAACTCGCTCCTAGCACGTGTGAGAGATCATCTTTGCGGTAGAACTCTATACACTCGTCGCAAATAATAACCTTCTCTTTCCGGCACACTCGATTAGTACGCCTCAACCTTCGCTGATTGGACTCGCACATGCGTTTTGGAGCAAAAGTACAAGGTTCAATATGGCACGTAGATTAAAAGTACATGAATTGCGTGCAGCCAATGTTAAGATGTAATGCAATCGCTCTCTTCCACTCGTCCTTGCCCCTACTGTCCATCGTAACGCGTGCCATTCTCAGCAGTACACCACTCAATGATCACACAAGGCGGGGAGAGACCATCGGGCTCATCACCAGCGTCAGTCAGCAGCAACGCGACGACGCCGTGCGGCGGGACGGCCTCAGCTGTGAAGTTGCGTATGGCTGTTCCGTTATCAGTATGTGTCCAGAGATCGCGTACGTTGTACTCTCTTCCAGCGCGGATCCAGGGCGATTCGGTCAGGTTGAAGACTGAAGGTCATACAGTAGCATGAGCACGGGCCGACGAGGGGTAAGCATGTGGACGTACACATGTCAGCGGGCTCGTCGAGTGTGTTGAGCAACATGAAGACCGTGCCGTTTTCACTTTGACCGGACCAATACTGTGCGGGGAAAGACGAGTTGAACGTCCAGTCGGGCTACACGAGACGGAGCGTCAGCATTAAAGCTCTTTCTATTGAAGGGATAGAACAAACGTTGAGGCCCCATCGGAACGGTTGGATAGACTTGCCCACGACTGGGTCTTGATTGATCGCGATGATCTCCGGGTTGGTGAGGATCTCCAGCGTCTCGTTCGTGACCGTCGTGAGCTATATGATCGGCGTCAGATCTAAGTTACACGCAGATCTTCAGGCATTCCTTGCACTCACATCGGTACTGATGAGAAGCGTACTCTTCATGAGGGCCCAGGCCGTAAAGTGAGACTTCTGCTCGTCAAAGGTCATGTCCCCATTGCCACTGTACACACGTCAGTGAGGCTCGCTTCGCTCGTGTACCCGCCCTTACACTTCCAGCTAGAAAGACCACAGATGAGTACGCATATATGGTGGACACGATAGAGGCTTACAATGTCCATGTCATTTCGTCTGCAAGGTGGATGAGCGAGTACGCTGAAGTCATGGAAGTAAGAGCGCACCCATAGAAGTCGGTGGCCCAGGTGATGAACGAGTTGCTGAGTGTATGGTTTCAGTTATAGCGATAGCAGCGCACTGACGAGGACTGCATACGCGTTAATGATGCTGGCCAAGATCCACCATTCAGGCCCAATGTCGTCGGTAGTCTACCCATCCATTAGTATCTGAAGATCACTTTGACAAGTGTTACTTACTCTCCAGCTCTGACCGAACTCGCGCGCCCAGTACCACGGTTGTTCCTGTGACCATCTATGAGCACATGCCTGTTTGAGTGAGAACAGAGATCTCACCCTTCCCCACTGGCACAAGGAGTAAATGATGGGCTTCTCGCCAGTCGTCGTGGACAGGTTCGCGATGGCATCCGCCATGCGCTTGAACTTGCCGTATTGGCCTTGGCGAAGGATATCGTCGAATGGTTCTACAAGTGTTTATTATAAGCCTCTACGCCGGGGTGGTGCATTCGCGATATATAACGTACCAGCACAGTTATCGTACTTCAGCAAGTCGAAGCCCCAGTCCTGGAAGGTTTGAATATCTTGCGCCTCGTGCATGAATGAACCGGGGTACATCTGGCACGTAAACCAGCCAGAGTCGCTGTAGATTCCCGTAGACCTACAAACGAATCAGTCAAATTTTGAAGGTGTAGGGTGCCCGAAGCACATACATGCCCATCCCGTGAATCTGATCTGTCAAGTTCTTCATTCCATTCGGGAAGCGCTCCGCGTCTAGAGACCGTTCATCAATGTCCAGGAAACAGGGTTCTTAGGTAGAACACAACGAACCTGCAACAACGCTTCCATCTGCGCTCCGGTTCTTCTCAGCCCAACAATCGTCGATGTTCATGAAATTGTAGCCAGCGTCGACCAGACCGAGCGATACCATGAGATTGGACTGCTGAAGCACTATATCCTCGCTGATCTCGCACTGTTCATGACCGCTTGAGTATCTTCAACCTCCACTGTACGAGTCCTCAACTACGCACGGCGAACGCGTTCCAGGCTATGACACCCTCCAGTCAGCCCTCACGCGTCGCACACTCAGTGTACTGCGGACGTACTGTTGTACCCCATCACAGGCAGCTTAGCCACACCATCATCGTTCGCCTTCACCCTCTGCACACCAATACTGCCCCTACCCTCTTCACCGGACCCGAAGTCAAATCCAAGCAGCACAAGCGCGAGTGCCACAGATCCCAGCATAGTCCCGAGCGTCAAGTACACCCTCCTAGGCGTCCACTCCGCACCTGCTTATATATGAGCTCACGAGCACTCTCTTCGCGAAGCCATAGAAACGTTCGAACGCCGCGTCTCCATACCCAACAATAGCAGAAACGTACCGCGTCGCGTATGCGTACTCTGATCGTTCCAGCTCGAAGAAGCACCCTTGGCGTCTGCTGACGGGTAAGCGCCAGATAGAGGCGCAGGGCAGCTGCTCATGGTCGTTCGGGAAGAGCAGCAGGCTGTGCACGCGTACGACCCATGGTGGGCGCGGCGTTCAGCTGAGCGCCTTCGATGGCTTCGAAGCGGCGCACATCAGCGCGCATGACGCGTAGGGCACGTGGGCGCGCGCCTCCTCATCCAGGCGCGGCCCGCCGTCGTTCCCAGCCACATACAGCTTCGGAACTACGCGAAAGAAGCGGTCCAGCCTACCTTGGCTGTACGACAGCTTGACAGCTTACGATGATGATCACGCATGTAGAGCAGAGACAGACATGTAGAAAAGACAGAAGACTAAAACAGCAAGGCAAGCGGGGTGGGTGCGAGTACAAGATGGGGGGAAAGGGCTACAGTGACAGCGTACAACGTACAGTACAAACACTACACGTCTCTCCACTCAAAAACTCATATTCACGGGAGGAGAAACAGATCATCGGAGACCAGCGGTCGCCTTCTGGAGCGCGCGCTTGATACCGAGCTCAGCCTTGCGGAGCTCGTCCGCGGTGCTGTCCTCGATCTCAAGCTTCTCGAGCGCGCGTGCAAGCTCAGCCTCGACCTGCGCCTTAGCACCGCGCTTGAGCTTCATGCCGATCTCCGGGCTGGTGATCGTGCTCTCGACCTGGTGGATGTACGCCTCGAGGTTAGACTTGGCGTCGTGGCGGGCGCTGAAGTCCTTGTCGGCCTGCTTGAACTGCTCGGCGTCCTTGATCATCTGGTCGATCTCGGCGCTCGAGAGACGGCCGACAGAGTTGGTGATGCTGATCGATGCCTTGCGGCCCGAAGCACGGTCCATTGCGGAGACCTTGAGGAGACCGTTGGCGTCGACCTCGAAGGTGGTGACGAGCTCTGCCTGGCCACGGGGCATAGGCGGGATACCGGTGAGCTCGAACTCGCCGAGCAGGCGGTTGTCGCGGCACTGTGTGCGCTCACCCTCGTACCTGTGTTATATTTAGCAAAGTTGGTCGTTCTAGAAAGAAGGACAGGCGCTTACACAGGGAAGGTAACCGTCGTCTGGTTGTCCTCGACGGTGGTGAAGGTACGCGACTTGTTCGTCGGGATGGGGGTGTTGCGGGGAACGACAACACCGAAGACATCACCCTGCATGGCAACACCGAGCGAGAGTGGTGCAACGTCGAGGAGGAGCAGGTCCTGCGTCTTCTCGGATGTCTGGCCAGTGAGAACGGCGGCCTGAACGGCAGCACCGTATGCGACAGCCTCGT
Source organism: Peniophora sp. CBMAI 1063 (assembly GCA_900536885.1). Classification (NCBI taxonomy): domain Eukaryota; kingdom Fungi; phylum Basidiomycota; class Agaricomycetes; order Russulales; family Peniophoraceae; genus Peniophora; species Peniophora sp. CBMAI 1063. The sequence goes on from UWZB01000041.1 coordinate 50,028, forward strand.
CGGGGTTGATCGACTTGTTCAATTGGCGGCCACCGAAGAACTCGGAGACGAGCGACTGGACCTTGGGGATACGGGTCGAGCCACCAACGAGAACGATGTCGTCGACCTTCTCGCGGGGGATCTTCGCGTCCTTGAGGACCTTCTCAACGGGCTCCATGGTCGACTTGAACATGGCGGCGTTGATCTCCTCGAAGCGGGCACGGGTGATGTTGGAGGAGAAGTCCTCACCCTAAAAACGAGTCAGAACAAGTATTACAGGAGTTCAAGTACAAGTACGTACCTGGTAGAGCGAGTCAACCTCGACGTTGGTCTGAGTGACCGAGGAAAGAGTGCGCTTGGCACGCTCGCATGCGGAACGGAGACGGCGGAGAGCACGGGCGTCGTCGGAGATGTCGAGCTTGGTCTTGCGCTGGAACTCCTTCTTGAAGTGCTCAAGGAGGGCGTTGTCGAAGTCCTCACCACCCAAGTGGGTGTTACCGGCGGTGGCCTTGACGGCGAAGACACCACCAGAGATGTTGAGGAGGGAGACATCGAAAGTACCTCCGCCAAGATCGAAGATGAGGACATTGCGCTCAGTCTTGGACTGCTGGTCAAGACCGTAGGCGATGGCGGCGGCGGTGGGCTCGTTGATGATACGGAGGACGTCGAGACCGGCGATGGCACCAGCATCCTTGGTTGCCAGACGCTGGGAGTCGTTGAAGTAGGCGGGAACGGTGACGACGGCCTTCTTGACCGACTTTCCGAGCTTCGCCTCGGAGATGTCGCGCATCTTGGTGAGGACCATGGCGGAGATCTCCTGGGGCGAGAACGTCTTCTCCTCGCCGAGGTACTCGACCTTGATCATCGGCGATCCGTCCTTCTCCGTCACCTCGAACGGCCAGTGTGTCATGTCCTGCCGCCATATATCAGGATCCTGGCGCAAGACCGGAATGCATCGATCAAACTCTCACCTTTTTCACGTCGGGGTCGCTGGGGAGTAAGATTACCATATTAGCAAGAGAAGATCAAAAGTGTCGCCCATCAATACTCACTCGAAGCGGCGACCGATGAGGCGTTTTGCGTCAAAGACGGTGTTTTTCGGGTTCATCGCGGCCTGGTTCTTGGCCGCATCGCCAATGAGGCGCTCCTCGGCCGAGAAAGCGACGTACGAGGGCGTCGTGCGGTTACCCTCTGCTCGCCGTAAGCATCGTCGAGCACGCCGCATGCACTCATATATACTCACGGTCGTTGGCGATGATCTCGACACGGTCGTTTTGCCAGACACCTACGCAACTGCAAAGAAAAAAGTTCAGCACGCGGCCCAATCTCAATATTCCTATTCCAGATCGACGCACGAGTAGGTGGTGCCGAGGTCGATGCCGATGGCACCGTCGAAAGCGTCCTCTGCCGACATGTTTTTTGAATAAGAAGAGAGTGGAAGGGAGGGTGAGGCGGTTGTATTGGCGGAAGGCAAGGTGCGAGGTAGACGCGCAGATCGAAAATTGGGTCGGTCGATCGGCAGATGCCGGCCGGTCCGCGCTTCCCGAGGCTCTGGCGCGCGACGCGCTTGGGACAAGTCGCGTTTCGCTGGCTTTGCCTCTGGCCATGAACTCGCTCCGGACCGCGTCCAAAGCCTCGCGCTCGGCTCAGCGAAGATATTCTTCAAACTGGGTATCCAACAGCCGGCCAGAGAAGTTAGAGACTACTCAGGACTGGTCAAATCTCTCGGTCTCGCGAGCACATAGGCGAGGACAGCGTACGTTCACCATGATACTCGGCGAAACTATGAACTGACATAACATGTAGTTCAATTTCTGTCACAGTTTGGGTCTGAGCAAACACGAACATGGAAGCCTCATATGCAGCTGCATAAGGCTACCAAGCCGCGTGACACGACGCTGAACGCGCTCGTAGCAGCCGGCGCCCACTTCGGACACTCGACCTCGCTCATGAACCCCCACTTCATACCCTATGCCTACGGAGCACGTGCAGGAATAACCGTCATTGATATGGACCAAACCCTACCCATGCTCCGCCGGGCAGCCTCGGTTGTTCGCGGCATCCTCGCCAACGACGGCACGATCCTCTTCGTCGGCACTCGGCCCGACCTTGGTCCTGCAGCACGCAAAGCAGCTCAACGCGTAGGAGATAACGCATACTATGTTGCGAGCAAGTGGACGAGCGGCTTGTTGACGAACCGCACGCAGTTCTATGGCGATGCGAGTGTCGACATGCGTGTGGTGCCCGACTGCGTGGTCGTGCTCAACCCGTTGCAGAACATGCACGCATTACGCGAGTGTGCACTCGAGCATGTTCCCACAATTGGCATCATCGACTCGAATGTCGACCCGCGTATCGTCATGTACCCCATACCCGCCAACGACGAAAGCACACGGACGGCCGAGTTGGTGGCCGGCGTGCTGTCCATTGCCGCTCGCGAGGGTCTCGCACTTCGCAAGGAGGAGCATGCGGACGACCTCGTCAGGGAACTCTCGAGCCTGACCGATGAGGACTTCACCGAGGAGCCGGAGGAGGAGACCGACCCTGATGCTGTGGCTCTGGAGGCCGAAGCCGAGGAGAACGAGAGACTCCTTGCAGATGTAACGCGACAGGAGGACGCTTTGGATGCGTTGGAGGCGATGGAAGGTGCCGAGGAGTCGGCTGATCTCGCCGGTCTGGACGAGATAGCGGCTATGAGCGAGGAGGCGCTTTCGCAGGTCAAGGCGCTTCGGGGAGAGAAGGGCTCAAAAAGCTAGTTGCACCGGTAGACGCCACACATGTCTATAATGCTTTTAATTGCTTTCTCTTGCTGGCTCATGCACCCCGGTGCGGACGCGTTACCGCCATCGTGATAGCGTACATAGAAGCCTGCCCGAACCCTAACCGTTCATCATCACAATAGGCCTTTTCTCTCGTCGCCGCGTCGGTTCTCATCTTCGTCGTCGGTTGCGTCGGAGCTTGCGTCGGATTCGCACCGCCTATACGGTCGTCTTGCGGATGTCATGAGCAGACGCTGTAGGCTGCACGGGTGTGTGACGGGCAGTCATTCTCTTCTTGGCCCACGGCCCGAATCCTCCATGTCCTTCAAGCTTGTAGGGCATGACGCGCGTATCGACGTGGTCCTGCAAGTTGCGAAGGGCGTCGATGAAGCTTTCATATAATCCGCTCCGTACCGCGCGGCTAACAGATGATCAGTCGTCTGTCTGCCGGAGTATCATGAACAAGCTCACAGTCCAATGAGTCTGTCGACGTTCTGAATGATCATCTGAAACTCGACAGATGGCGGCAGCTGTTGATCTTCCTCCTTCATCTTGAAATACTCGTACCAAGCCCAGAACGGCAAAGGCCCTTTGACGGACTCTTCGTCGAAGTAGAAGGTATTGGGGAAACTCAGCTCGGACGATAGGTAGATGTTCCTATCGTGTTCGGGCGTGTACATGACATGCGCGATCAGCGTCAAGACATTGCATGCCGCCATATGCGTTGGGGGCCCATTGGGCGACCGGCAGCAGCCCGCATCGTGGAGAGGCACAAGACACGATGGTCCATCCGTAATGGGAGCGTGATGGACGCCCGGAATGTCAACCATGTCCAGCACATTATATAGAGAGGTGTTCAATAAAGTCAGCAGTTCCCCGGCCATCGATTCAGCGCCTCGGCTGAACTGCCTCGATTTATCGCTCGACGGTACCTCCAGAGAAGCACGATAGTGCCTGCGTGATACATCCCCGCCACTCAGGCTAAGGAGGAAATGACGCATATAGAAGAGGGCGCATCTGGCCCGGAACATACAACGTGTATCGCCGCGCATCCTGGGCCCCAAAGAACCATTGGGCCCTATGATATTGAGGAGAATAGATGCGCAGTGTTTCATCAGCACCCTATGTTCTTCGGTGGTGTCGGAGTCGTCGATACGCCTAAGCCGTTGCAGCAACACGCAGCTGAAGTGCAGAACCGATATCTGCGCATCAGCGGCCATGTCTCTTGTATGGGAAGGATCCCACGCCCATGCTTGCAGCTTTGTCTGGAGGTTCTGATTCTCGCATAGATGATCTATACATCCTGGACGGGAGTCGGGTAGAACTTGTTCGTTCACCATCCTCAAAAGAGCGTGCAACAATGACGCTATCTCAGCATCTGTGACGAGCGTTTGATGGCTCATGTAACGCGACAAGGCATATACAAAGTGTTTTGTACGCAGAATCGGGGCATGGCTTCGATGCAAGCGACGCCTCCTGTGGATGATCTTGATCTGCAGGGGCGGCTGAACCTGGGAAGAAGGGCTGGATCTACATCTCCAAGGAAGGTGGGACCCGAGAGCATACAGAGACCTCGCGACACATTGCGCGATCCAACTGAAGAGATAGGCGATGGCAGCGAGAAGATATGTCAAGGGCGTCCTGTAAGGGCAGCCAGAGTGATAGATTGGCAGTATACTCGCGACGATATATGCCGCGCCGAGAAGACCGAGAACCGCCGTTGTGTACCATGCGACGATAGAGTTCAAAGGGAACAGGAACAAGAGCAGGCCTCCCGCAAAGAGGAAGACTGAAAGATGCATTAAGGAAACGATAACGTAGACGATCTGGTCCATCCCGTAGAGATCGACGCCCATCCGGAGGTAGATGTGATTGTATGCACGGCTTAGGAGGTCCTCATCAAGTTTGTTCCGCGACTTCATGTCCCGCTTGTAGTCCCGAGCCCATTGTTGGACAAGCGTTGCAAGAAGAGCGCAGCCTAGGGAGATCACAAGAGAGCAGAACCAAAGCGCGTTCGAGATGACGGCCACCACGGGAGCATCGAACGAGCTGTCATTTATTGCGGACGATATGGGAAGCGCCGTGGAGTTCTGAATAGCGATCAACAACTTGAGCAACTCGACCGTCTCGTCTCCAGAGTCGACGGAGAGCTGCTTGTAGCCCTCTATGACAAAGGCCGCTACAGTTGCAGCAAACAACCCCGTCTGAGAGCGAAGTCAGCAATCCAACATCATATGTGCAGCGCTTAGAATCCTCACAAACGTCAGGATACCCGTCGTATTTCCATCCCACTCGTGGGCTCTTCTCTCGTCGTCTTCTTCCATGAGCTCCAAGTACTTCTGCCAGAATGCGTTGAGAGGATCTTTCTCGCCAGCTGGCGTCGATGACGCGTCTCCGTCTGTTGAGAGATGATTGAACCTCGACATGGCTGTTGCCCTTCGTTGTAACAGGTAACTCACGATGGGGCGACATAAAAGAGTCGTTGCAAGGTTTGGGAAATAATCAATGTCGGGGGAAACGCGAAGAACAAGACTGGCATCGGAGAGTACATCCCTGGATAGGGTGATTAGGATATAATGCGATCGAAGTGTCTCCGACGGATGACCTGACGCTTCGCGGTGGTCTTCTGGTGCAGGCACACGCATGTTGAATGAACGACCGCCATAAGGTTCGGGAAACACCCATTCTAGACTGGTAGACGCGAACAGCGGCGTGCGGAGATTCTGTGGTGTTCAACGAAGCCGAGTAACGCACGCTCACGGTACACTGTGCACCATACCGGGCAACACTTGTGCGACGCGTGCTACACAGACCTCTGCGGGCACTGATGGCAATGCGGATCTCCTTGCCTGCTGAAGGCGAGGACGCCACAATGCGAGTTCGCCTGCATATATAGGTGAGGGCTACTGCCATGTATGTCTGCGTGAGAAATCGCTGGGAGGAGTGATGCTGCAATTCAAAGACGGAGTTTCAGTGCTTGGTGACGGGCGTAATCACCGTTCGGTCTTGAACCCTCAGAGAACGGAGATTGCGAGCCGCTGACGAGCAGCCTTCTCGGAGGCTAAAGCCGCTATCAGAGCGACTCCGCTCGGAGCAAGTATAGAAGACTGAGGGCGCTATGGTTCTTCATACTGTGCATGGTTCGAATCTAGGCGTGGGTTTGAACCAGCCTACGTCGACCTCTCGCTGACGTTGGGCTTCGAGCTTTACCCGAGAGCAGAGTAGAAGCCTTCCATCATAGTCGCACATAGTGATAAGGCAAGGATATGGAAAAGAGAAGAGCGCTATCATAGGCCCACAGTGCCATGATCGTGGTTGCAAGCCAACCAACTTGCGGGCGGGGAACCTGCCGTCGGCGGTCCGTTCCGGTCCGGGAATCTCCCACACAACATTTGTCTGGAGGCGTTGGTGCCCAACTTGCGGTATACTTTGATGTCCACTTCAAGGACGGAAGTGGACCAGCATCACGCACTTCCTCACTTTTCATGTCACTATCATACACTCGAACTTGTGCGCTGAAGCGATCGTTTCCACCGACAGCACGGCTAGTATGCGCGCATCCGTTGTCCACCTCGGGTTTGATGCACGCCCTCGCAAACGGGTACTTCATTCGACAATCAATATACATCGCATAGCTATGCACCGCGCAAACTGGTAAGTACAGATGCCGCCTCCTTTTCGACGCCCGTCAAGAACTCCGCGTCGCCTTTTGTCGGCGCCCAGCCAAGATCGCGTTTGGCGCGCACGCCCTTTGCGCGGCAATTGGTACCCAGCCAAGGCCTCTGCATAGCGATGAGCATGGCGCCGTACTGTGAAAGTGACCAGTGCAGCACGTACTCCGCCGAAGAACCTGTCAATGTCCCCTTTCGTGAAACTCTCCGGTTCTGCCGTCCGACTACGCCCAGCAGCGTGGAGGGCTCGAGTGTATGCCGCGGCAGTGTCCTTCAGGCGATAGACTCCGTTCTCCCCTATGTATTGCCCATCGCGGCCATGCGGAACGGTACCGGCGACAGCGGCGTTTAAGAGGCGGATGTACAGATCAGCAAGCTCGTGTATCTCGACGTGAAGCCACTCGTTCTCTCCCAGGCCGATCATGGCTCCCTGTCCCTTCCGGATGCTAGCCTTGATTGCGGCGGGTATCTGGATACTATGCGAGTTGGCAATGCCTGCGTCGACGAGCTTCCCCGTGAGGATCCCCCATACCGTTGACGGAAGCACGATGTACGATCTGACATAGCCTTCCGTATCTCCCTCTAACACGAGCAGGTCAACGTTGCGATGAAAGGCAGTGTCGGGAAGGGCATCCATGACCGCGCGGTCACTGTCGTCGTACAATGGGAGACTCTCAGGGTCGAAGCGTGTACCCACCGCGCCGTCAATGAAGGCGCCGGTACCGGAGGTGTGGATGTAGATGGGAGCGACACCGGTCGTTTGAAAGCGCTCTTTGTTACCGGCGAGTACTGCCTTGGCGGCGCCTACATGATCTGCGTGTGCCTGTGCATCCACTTTATCAGCACTTCTCTCATGCTTCGTGAAGGATGACAAACGCAATGAAGCACTATATCGGCGGCAGCCGCTGCTCGCTGAATCTTGTCCAGATCGTCCAACGAACCGAGAATGGTCTTGACGCCAAACCCCTCCAGTTTCTTAGCCTTCTCTGTGTTGCGTACGAGTGCTGTGATCGAGTAGTCAGACAAGTCGAGAAGATGTTCTAGGATCGAGCCTCCAATGTAACCCGTGGCGCCGAGGAGGAAGATCGTCTTGCCCATAGTGTTCAAGGAGAGCAAGAGCACACAGACCTTCAGGCTAGTGAAGACGACACAGATGTCGTTCGACTGAACTTATAAAGCTCGTAACACGATGACGAGCGAATGTGTGCGGGTGAGGCAACAGTCGTTCCCGCTTACACACCCTAAGAGGAGCAGCGTATCGGAGCTCGTGCTCAATCACACGGCAGAAGCCGGTGACCACCGACGGTTCATCTGAGTGTCCGGTTTATGGCCATGGCTACATTTCTTACATGATTGATTCACTCCTTAGCCTACAAGTCCGAGCTACTCTAGCGCAGTTCATGCAGCTCTGTGCCGTGCGGGTCGGCCAGAATAGACGCTACTTCCTCCTCGATGCTCTTGAAGAAGTCCGCATCGCCTTTAGTGGGCGCCCAACCAAGGTCACGCTTGGCGCGTACGGCCTTTGCACGCGAGTTCGAGCCGAGGTAGGGCTATATCAAAGAGTCAGTATCCATACATCATCACGAATTGAAGGTGGCACATACCCCGCCAAAGTACTTGTCAATATCCTCCTTGGTGAAGCTCTCCGGCTCGGGTGTGCGACTCTTGCCAGCTGCGTGAAGCGCGCGTGTGTACGTCTTAGCGGCATCCTTAAGGAGATATGTGCCATTCTCGCCGATGTACAATCCATCGCGGCCGTGCGTCGCAGTGCCATCAATCGCGGCTTTGAGGAGACGAATGTACAAGTCGGAGAGCTCGTGGATCTCGACGTGCGGCCACTCGTTTTCACCAGGCCCGACCACGGCACCCTGTCCCCTCAAGATGCTCGCTTTGATCGCGATGGGGATCTGGATGCTGTGAGGGTTGGCGATGCCAGCGTCGACGAGCTTTCCAGTGAGAAGACCGTAGATTGTGGATGGAAGCACGATGTACGACTTCACATAGCCCTCTTCGTCGCCGCCGAGCACGATCAGGTCTACGTTGCGGTGGACCGCCGAGTCAGGGATGGAGTCTAGTACAGCACGGTTGCTGTCGTCGTAGAGAGGCAGCTTTGCAGGATCGTAGTGCGTTCCAAGCGCGTGATCGGTGAAGACGCCGGTGCCGGACGTGTGAATGTAGATGGGTGCAACGCCGGTCTTCTCGAAGCGCACCTTAGCCCCGGCGAGGATCGCTTTCGCAGCGCCGACGTGATCAGCATGTGCCTACAAGCTCTCATCAGTATCATAGAGCTGATTACATCTATTGAACGTATACGAACGGTGTGGATGGTGATGTCGGCGTCCGCGGCAGCCTGCTGAATCTTGTCGGAGTCGTCAAGGTTGCCGAGAATCGTCTTGACACCGAACGTCTCTAACTTCTTCGCCTTATCGGCGTTGCGGACGAGCGCGGTGATGGAGTATTCTCCAGGCGTACCAAGCAGATGCTGAAGCACAGAGCCGCCGATGTAGCCCGTAGCGCCGAGGAAGAAGACGGTCTTAACCATGCTAATGGGATGATTTGGGATCTACTTGAGTGCGTAGCGATGAGGGTTGCAGAAGAACCAGAGTTCGCAGAGAGTAGCGAGGACGCCCGGCATCGTCGCTAACGGGTCTTTTATACGGCTTACAGCAGAAGGATTCCCGATGGCGCACGGAAGTCTCTAGACAAACGCATGAGCCACGTCAAGAATACAACTGACCGCGTGACGTCACGCGTCGCGCGACTCGCACGTCAACGTGTCCGGCGCACGGCCGCTGTGCCGCCATCGAGGGATCTTTCCCGGACCGGTGCGGTATAATTGCCTACGGACATCGTACAAACGACAATGCATAGGTACTCAACTCAAGAATAGACTTGTACCAGTGGCTTCTCGTAGAGATCCGGCCTTACTAATCGCTCTTCTTGTCGCCAGCTTAACACGTCGACAGTCTTACAGAACATCTGACTCTAGAGTGATGCGGAAGAATGACCGTCATGCTCTCTCATATGATCAATTGTTAGAATCATGATCAATCCGCGAGTGATGCACATTGCTCATAATTTGACTACAGGATATCATACAGCAAGTTCTTCAGCGATCCGACACTCAACTCGAGTTGATCAGCGAAGCTCATGCAGCACTGACCCATGCGGATTGACAAGACTGGCCGCGACCTCCTCCTCGATAGACTTGAAGATGTCAGCGTCGTCTTTGACGGGTGCCCAGGGTCCCACATCAACAACGCGGTGTTATCTGGAGTTTCGGAGCTTCGACGGCCCTCCGTCGTACCAGAGGCTGGAGGGCTTGATTCAAGGTTTGTAGACAATGTTAAGCCTTGGATTACATCATGCTTTAGATTATACAACAGATTCTGCGCGTTTCTACTCGAAAGCGGACTCATGAATCGTATCCCCGCCGCGACGGTGTCTTTGGTCGACCCTGTTGCACGTCGTACCAGTACTCTAAGAGACAATCAGCACGGGATACGACGTCAAAGGCAGATGATCTTACGCTCCGCCTCGTCGAGAGCCTTGGCACTGCCCTTGAGCTTGTTGATGGTCTCAACATATTCGTCCTCTTCGACACTATCGAAGACAATCCCGCCACCTGCCTGCAGATAGGCTGTCCCGTCCTGAATCGTAATGAGCACATCAAGTATATCCACCCAGATCACCGTTCGCGCGCACCTTAAATAACATTGTCCGGATAGCGATGCATGTATCCATCGCGTCCGACGCGAAGTCAAAACGGCCGACAGCACCCGCGTAAACCCCGCGACGCTCACCCTCGCGTTCGTACACAAGTTCGACCGCTTTAATCTTCGGAGCGCCGCTCACCGTACCGGCGGGGAAGATCGAGCGGAAGGCGTCGAATCGTGTCAGACCAGGCCTAAGCATACCCGACACTTGACTAGTCAAGTGGATAACATGGCTGAACTTCTCGATGCGCATGAGATGATCGACCTTCACCGTATGTGGGTCGCACACGCGGTTCACGTCGTTTCGCGCGAGGTCGACAAGCATGATATGCTCTGCGCGATCCTTCTCGCTGTTCTGTAGCTCCTGCCCCAGCTTCTCGTCTTCTGCTGCAGTCGCACCGCGCCTCGTAGTACCAGCAATCGCATGATTGAACACCTTGTTCTCCTCGACCTTGCACAACGTTTCGGGACTCGCGCCGACGATTTGCAGATCTCCGCAGTCGAGATAGAACATGTATGGGCTGGGGTTGACCATACGTAGTCGTCTGTATGCGTTGAACGGATGCAAGGCGGTTTTGCGTGCGATACGTTGACTGGGTACTGCCTGGATGATGTCGCCCGCGAAGATGTTCTTCTTCAAGCTAGTGACATGTGCCTCGTAACCCTCCTTCCCAACGTTTGACTTGCTCTCGTTGCCAAGCGTGACTGGGGGCTGCGGAACCTCAGGCGTCGTAGTACTGAGTACGGCGCGGGCAAGGCGGCGGGCTTTGGCTACAGCCGTCTGGTATACGAAAGAGAGGTTGTTCGGGCCCGTCGTATCCGGGCACCAGACGTGGCTGACGACCTTGACCGTTTGGTAGAGATGATCGTAGACGAGCAACGTGTCTGTGAGCATGAAGACGGCTTCGGGAATGTGCAAGTTATCGACCAGTTCGCGTTTGGTCTTCGGCTCAAAGTGCATGATCGCATCGTAGCCAACATAGCCGATAGCTCCGCCAGTAAATGTTGGCACCTCGGGTATACGGATGTACTGATATGAAGCCAGCTCCTTTTGAAGTGCAGACATTGGGTCGCCCGTGATCGACTCGGATGGACCGACACGCAGGACCTTGAAGGGATCTACGGCCATAGTATTAGCGCTCGCGTCAGGAATTCGCGTACACCACGAGGGTAGCGTGGATCGGATACTTGCTTACCGGCGCCTATGAAACTATACCGTGCCACATTCTCGCCCGCGATCACACTCTCCAAGAGGAAGCTGTACTTCGAGGATTGGGCGATACGTAGGTAGGCGATGACAGGAGTGATGAGATCCGCGGGAAGTTGGACGAATACAGGCACGCAGTTTCCGCGCTTCTCGTGCACGATGAGGCGCTCGACAGCTTCATACGAAGGAAACGCGGGTAATTTCTGTCTAGACATAACTCAGATGTCAGTGGTCGTCACACATAGACAGAGATGAAAGCGTACGGACGCGTCTATTGTGCTCATGATGACTAGAGCAAAGGGAGCGAGAAGGAGGAATGGGCAAAGATGGGTGTTGCTTGAGAACTTGAAGTAAAGCTTCGGGCGAGTAATTCCGAGTCAAAGCGGCTTTGGCTCACGCGTCCACCATCTATTTTTCCTGTGGCACTTTATAGGGCTCCTGAATCCCGTACACTGCGGAACATCTCTCCACGTATACTCTTACTGCTGTCACCGGGCTGTAGACAAATACCTGTACGGCCTCAAGTATGATCACGCCGCGCTTTTCCTGCTCGCAAACATCCGACTCGGTGATCACTCGGATCTATTGTCCCTCTGTTCGCGTACGTGTGGCTCAACAACACGTTCTATACAAAGCAAAGCTCATAACAACAGGCCTGATATAGGCATCGGAGGTCGAGATCCACGTAGCGGATACGCTTCTGAGCGTTCACATCGCGCCGTACTTCCTGCGTCTCACATTTCCTGGTTCCGTGCTCGAGGACGACGCGTCAAGTGCTGTGTATGACCCGGCGAGCGGGTATCTTACCGTCACGCTCACGAAGGAGCAGAAGGGCCAAGACTTCCCTGACCTTGATCTCCTCGCAAAGCTTCTCGCGCCACGCCCCAGCACGCAAGCGCAGCCACAGGGCCCTCTGATCGAGGTTCTCGCTAGCGAGGACACCGAGCATGCCGAGCTTGAGGCGCAGACGCTCTCTCTGAGTCTCGACGATGCCAGTCTGACGCAGGAACAACGCGAAATACTCGCCGCAGCGGAGAATGACTGGCAACTACCTCAAACAGTGCCAGAACCACTACCTGACCTGCACACCTCCCTCGCAAAACCATACGGTTTCCTCAATCTACACACGGGCTTCTTGCGGCATGTTGCGAATACGGAAAACGAAGCGAATGAGTTGGGGTCAGACGCTGAAACGCTGCCACCTTCCGAACGCCGGCGACTACGACTGGAGAAGGAGGAGAAGAAGTGGGATGAGGAGTACTACATGGCGGATTATGCCGACACGACCATAATCGACGAGATCATTTCCATGCCTTCGCCGTTCATCCCATCTTCGAATACGCAGGATCTCCAATTTACGGAAGAGGAGAAGCTCGAGATGCTGCGTTTGCCGAGACGCGAATACCTGGCTTCATCGGCAGAATTGCGCGCCTCAAGATTAACACTACTCACCGTGCTCTTTGCTGCTGCATACGATACAAGAACGACCCAAGGCGATCCTACTCCGGAAAGCGCATGGACAGTCTGCGCCCTAACGCCTGCATTCGCCGCGTTGGACCCCGCCCCCTACGTCTTTCCCCCATCATTCCCGCCACCGCCACGTTCCTCGTCGGATGACCTGGAGCTGCAAGCTACATTCGTTGCGTCGTACCGGCGCGCCCTTGCATACCCGCTCTACCGTTCCTGGGCGCTTGCCGAGGCTTGTCGCCGTGACGTCGGCGCACTATTGTCGCACGGGCGGCGAGCCGTACTTCGCGCGCTTCTGCGTATCAGGGAGCTTCTAAATAAGCACGAGGCTTACTATATCTACGCGCGCATATGGCTGGATGACCTTTGCTCGTGGATACAGCAAGATGAGTAAGTTGTCTATATTTGCTGTCGGGCGCTACAAGACCTCTGATGTGGATGGCAGTGAGGATGCACTGCGCGCGCTGGGCGCGGCCGTCAAGCGCGTGTCTATGTCGAAGGAGATGATTGGCTGGGAGCTTACAGCTCTTGAGGCGGCCGTTGACGAAGATGCCGCGGATGGAAGGACACCGGACAGTGACGATGAGAGCGACGAGGACGCAGTTGCAGCCGTACTGTCATAATATCACGAACACTCAGTGTCTCAGCTTATGCACATGTACACAATCCTCCAATCCGGATGACTTGCTCCATGATGTGCACGTGCCTCTGATGGTAAAGCTACATTGATGGCGGTGCTGTGCTCGGTCTTGTATATGCATGGGGATGGAAATGACTGCATCAATAGCGCAAGATCGTGAAGCGGAGGCGGGGCAAGATGCTGATGATGGGCTGTTCACCGAGCAACCCGTCGTCCTCGCCGATCCCATATAACCCTGCACCACGTACCATTCCTACATCCTCTTCACCCGTCTCACCTATTCAATCTAACACACACCCAACTTCACTCAACATGGCTATTCCGTACTGTGCACCGCCTCCCCAACAACACTGGACGAACAACATCCCGCCACCAGTACCGATCAACGGTGGCTATGGCCAACCTCAGTACCAACAACAACCGCAATACTACCAGCAACCGCCACCCCAGCAGTACTACGGTGCACCTCCGCCTCAACAGTATCAGTCACCACCACCGGGGCACTACGGCGCACCCGCATATGGCACACCTCCGCCACAAAACTATGGGTCCCCATCGCCCGCGCCCTACTGTGCACCGCCCGGCCCGCCGCCAGCGTCTCGCGAAGCGCCCGCGGCACCACCGGCGCAGTCGTACGACCGGAGCACACGTCCGAGTCCGCAACCTCGCTACGCTCCTCCGTCAGGTCCGCCGCCTGCATCTACAAGGCCGACATCCTCTACCACTACCTCGTCCCGAAGCATCTCTACGTCGTCATATTCTTCGTCTTCGTCTTCTTCGTATCCTACCGCGCCTAGCCGCTCTACTCGTCCCGGTCCATCAGCCGCGGAGCTCAGGGCTCAAGAGGAGGCTGATCTCCAGCGCGCACTCGAGGCGAGTGAGAGAGATGCACGGGAGCATGCGGAGAGGCTCGACAAGGCGAACATGCATATGATCTTTGGAGAGTTCGCCGAGAGAGATCGCGGCGGCGAACCTGGGCTATTTAGCGATGTCGGTAGCCGTGGAATCCCTAGTCAGACGACTGGCCTATCCAGTCAGCCTACCGGTCCAGCGCCATTTGCGGGCGGGTTCGCTTTCCCCGAACCTCAGCATACGGGCACTTCGGTGCAGCCTCAGTTCACAGGCTTTGATGCGCAGCAGGTATGTTTACCCCGTCATGATGGTGATTGCCTGATACTGATACGCTCTTTAGAACGAGCTCTATCGTCTCCACCTGCTTTACGCTCAGCAGCAACACGCTGAAGCCGAGCAACGCGCGCGGATGCAAGCCTCCGAGTCTTTCCTCCATCAATCGCTCGCGTCCGCCTCCCAATACGAAGCGCAGAACCTCCGCGCTCAGCTTGAGCAGCAACAGCGCCAACTCGAGGAGCAGCACGCAAAACTTGAGGAGGCGCGTCGCGCACTCGAAGAGCAGAAGGCACAGTGCAGCATGGCTCCCCATGAGGAGGAAATGATGATGAAGCAGGTCGAGGAGATGATGTACGCAAGCAACAACCCTTTCGCACCGTCGGCTTCTCCAGCTCCCCCACCCGCCTCTTCGGGTCCGAGCCCGCCAGCGGCCGCCTCAAGGCCAGGAACGACTGCTCCTCCACCGTACGATGCGCCGCCTGCGACGGAGAGTGATCCATCGAAGGCGCATCTTGCAGGATTGTATGCGAATAGGGGCGATGGCGTTGACAGCTTTGGTAACACTGGCTCTCTGCGCTTTGGCGGGTCCGACTATGGACGGCTTGGGTTCGCTGCAACGCAGGCTGCTCAGACCCGGGCTTAGAGTGTTTTGGGAATATGTATACCGCATTTGACACCTTGGACTGTATCCTACACACATGTATACAAGACGAGCACGTCGCTGGCTGGTCCGGACGTGTTACATATTTGCCCATGCTATGTTTGTTTTAGTGGCAAATACATGAAGTACTTCGGTGCTCGTGGCGACGGGGGCCGGGGCCATCCACGCCATCCGAGAAACCATATATTAGGGTTAGCGGTGGTTCAAGCGACGGTGCCGAGGCCGCGCTATCTCGTCGCGACCTCGTCCCAACCCCCATCACGATACCTGGTCCACCATATCTCCACATCCGCACGCTCCTCACAGATAAGTGCTCGCGCCGCTGTACAGATCTCCTCTCGAGGACTGTCGCTCTCCGGGAGAAAGCTCATTCACATGCCACTCGCTTCGAGCGTCTCAATCGGGGGCGCTATCGTCAGCTCGTGCGTGATATACCGATCCCGCTTGATCCTCGCCGCTGACGGACTGTCATTAGGTGCCATATACACTCTCTAGATGATGACTGCCTGATTGCCATCTTTTACGACGTTATCCGTTGTCCGCCTCGGCGGTACGGCTCACCCACCCTCCCTGAGGTCGATCAATTGATCTGCCTGACGCATGTATGCCAAAGGTGGCGAGCGATCGTGCTGGATCTTGCGGAGCTATGGGCGCAAGTTGTTTTTGCGTACCCGAAGGCCTTCCATACACTCCTCGGACGTGCTCGAGAGTGCCCGCTCAAGGGAGCTGCGAAGACTCAGAGTGGCCAGCTATCCGACGAACAGGTTGCCTATATGCTTTCGCATCCTGAACGTCTCCGTGTGCTGGCGCTTCCTAGTGAAATTCGTCCTTCGATTGCCCTTGCCTTTGCGGGACTATCGCTACCTGTCCTACAGAAACTCGTCATCGATTTCAGTTCCCATTGGGACGACACGTTCGGCGAAGGCGAGCCCTACAACGACTTCCATTATGATGAACGAGCGCTAGATGCGCCACTTCTCAGAACTGTTACATTCGGGAACATCTTCATACCCCTTGTTGCGCCGCGTCTGACGAGTCTCACCCTATTGAAGGACAACGGTAGTCCTGGTGGCGTTGATCCTACCGATATCTGCACACTGCTGAGATCTGCGCCGATGCTGAAAGATATCGTCCTAGAGAGTTGCTTCTCTGGCGGTGATTGGGAGATGGAGGAGGGGGTGGCACCTATCGAACTACCAAACCTTCTCAGGTTGCTCATCAGCGGTCATATCGCAGATATAATTGGCGTATTCGCGGCGATCGGCCACATGAATGAAAGCGTGTGCGTCTATCTGACCATATCGGACATAGACGAAGATGAAGAAGAGAGTATCGCAGAACTCTCTCACGCGCTAGGTCCTTGCCTACGGCCTGGGCTGCACGATACGCTATCTGTCTCCGGCTTCGACACGGGAGCGACTCAAGGAGAACCGTTTCTCAAATTGACCTCTTCTGAAAGGGATGTCGGTCCCTTATTTTCACCATATACTCTCGCCATCGAGGTCAAGGAGAGTCTGATCGATGTCATGATGCGCTTGTATCTGGGAATATTCAAGCAGCTTCCTGAGGGCCAGATCCGGCATCTTAGCGTCTGTCACCAAGATCGTTACAATGCATTCACCTGGGTGGAAACTCTCCCTGTGTTTCATCTACCCGCATTGTCACAATCTGTTGAGACGCTGTTTTATGAGATAGAGATGGAGAGATTGGGGCCGATGACGGACGTAGCCGACTTCGGATCGGGTCTACTGCCCAAGTTCCTCTTAGTTGACCCCTTCGTCTACCCCAAGCTTACCTCGATCACCATAAACGGCGACTTGGGGGGAGATCATTACGCGACGGCCACTACTCCCGAAGACATCAACGAACTGATCACGTGGCTCAAGGCGCGCGCTGCTTGTGACAGACCGCGGATAGTGTTCCGGCTAACGGGAGATTCGTACAAGATACCATTCAGCGGGGAGTCTGGTGTCGTGATGCGGCCGCGAGATTGGAAAATCCTGGAGAAGCTGGATGAGTGGGTTGAAATTGTTGACGAGCGGACCCTGGTTGCGCCGAAGGAGTGAATCGTACTATATCATTTTGTAGACATTGTGAAATCCATGCTATCCTCGATTTATATGATGCCGAAAGAGTATTTTGGTAACAATGCCGGGTGCTCAAGACAAATCCAACCCTGTCATCAGCAGAACCATATTCTAGGGTTAGCGGTGGTTCAAGCGACGCGTCGCGCCACCCGACTTGATCTCAAACCACACCCAACATCCAGCTCTGTGTGTCTATAACACTCTTCCTTCATAGTCACGAGCTTCCTACTGTGGCTACCTGCGCTTGTGTGCACATCTACCCTCCTGATTGCCCTCGCTCCACGAAAGCAAGCCCATCAGCATGCCACTCGCTTCGAGCGTGGCGAACGAACGCGCCGGTACCATCGGATCGTGAGTCATACATCGACTAGTCATACTTCTCGACTTACCTACCAACCTTGAAGTAGAAGTCACGTACACTCTCTGAACGATGATTGTCTCATCGCCATCTTTTACTACGTGGCTCGAGATCCCCTCGAGCCGTTCTACCCGAGGGAGATTGAGACGACCAAGGCAGATCAACTGATCTGCTTGACACACGTATGCCAGAGATGGCGCGGAGTTGTACTAGATATCCCTCAGCTGTGGGCTGACGTGGCTTTTGTATATCCGAAGGGCTTCCCCACTCTCCTCGGACGCGCTCGAGAATCCCCACTCCGCTTCGCGAACGACGCCTTTGGAGCGAGGAAGCCCATAATATCCAACGAACAGGCGCATTATATGATATCTCATCCTGAACGTCTGCGGATACTGGAGATCCACTACCAGTGGCCCTCGCTTGCGCTGGCTTTTGCTGGCAAGACCATGCCGATTCTCGAGAGTCTCACCTTCGATTATGGCGGCGCCTCCGACACCGATGGGGAGGGAAATCGGTTCTACTTCAATGAGCGACCAATACGTGCCCCATTGCTCAAGCACGCAGTATTTGGGACCATCTACATCCCGCTGATTGCGCCGCAGTTGACCAGCCTCCATCTCGGAATCGCCGATGGCCTTACCGGCACTTTCGATCTGGATAGCGAGCGTTTCTACGCCCTGCTGAAGAGCTCGCCGCTGTTGGAGTCTCTCAGCTTACACGAATGTTTCCCAGAAGAAGCCTGGGCGAACGAGGAGAGTGAGCGCGTAGAACTACCGCGTCTGGTCAAAGTGGATATGACCGGTTATATCGCGGCCATTGCCAGCATGGTCGACATGATCCACCTCGTCAACGCGTGCTCCAATATCTCCCTGACTGTATACGAGGTAGACGAAGACGGTGCGGCGGACTTTGCCTGCGCTTTAGCCCCGTTCATACAGACTGCGCTGCACGATACACTGTCCGTCACCGGTTATCTGGCAGACCGGTCTAATGGGCACCCAGGTCTTCGCCTTTTCTCGTCCGAGAGGACTACTAAAGATTCATCCATCCACGACTCGTACACTCTTTCCGTAGATGTCGGGTCTGACGAAGAAGACGTCGACATCATGAGCTTCTACCAAAGTATATTCGAGCAGCTTTCCGAGGGCCAGATACGGCATCTGCTCGTGGTTCACGAAGAGCAGGAGAACGCGTTCACTTGGGTCGACACCATCCAACCCTTTCATCTCCCCGCGCTGTCTCAATCTGTCGACAGGATATCATTCCAGTTGGAGAATAGGGGGCATGTCGACCCGGACTTTGGCGAAGGCCTTGCACCCAAGTTTCTGCTGGAAGACTATAAAGCGTATCCAAGCCTCACGTCCCTGACCCTACATGGCGACGGGAGGCATTATGCAGCAGCGACCAACCCTGATAAATTCGGGGAGTTCATCCAATGGCTTCAGAAGCGCCGCGACAGAGACATACCGCTCGAGACGATCCGTCTCACCGGGGACGTGTACAATAAGCGGTACCAAGTTGACCAGTCCGGTACCGTCTGGATGGGGCCGCAGGACTGGACGGTCTGGCAGGAAGTAAGGAGCAACGGCGTCCGAGTTATCGACGAGCGCAAGTTGATTCCCATGTCGATGGCGCCGCATCTGTTGCGCGCCGATTGAATATATCATATACATAGAAACATACCTTTGTCATCTCCCAGTCGCCATGCTATCCCTCATGGGCCACTACTTATTTAGACCATTTCCCACGACGGATCAATCTTGCCCCCAAACGAGCTTATCCACATAAATACGACATGCGAGCAACACACTTATGTACAAGTAACAAAGATGCGACAACTGAACAAAGAGACAAGATGTGGATTATGCGGTATACGAGAATAGCGTGCGTGAAAGTTCGTGAATGCCAAGAATGAAGCCGATGAAACCAGGGGGCAGACTCCTGTCAAACTTAAGCGCCAGCGGCGAGATTGCCGACGCTACTCCTCTTTCCCGCGCCCGCGCCAGCACCCGCCTCAGGCTCGACCTCGTACCCCCTCCCGATATCCGCCGGCAACCGTGCCGTATGGTCCATGCTCTCCTCCACGCTCTCTCTGGGCGCGATTGCGGCCTCCGCGTCCGCCGTTGCGAGATTCTCAGCAGGCAAATCCTCAGAAGCCGCAGAGGGACGAAGGAACGAAGGGGGCGTGACCAGTCCATTGAACATGAACGTCCCGTACACGAGCAGCGCAAATCCGAGGACTTGCAGTACGCTCGTAGGCCACAACAGCGCCTCCCATCCGATCGCCAGACTGACAACCCAGATCGCGAGCGTACGGCACGTATCCGTGAGACTGCGTACGGTCGCGCTGACATGCTTGGTGACGCTCAGCCCGAAGAAGTTGAAGAATGCGATGGAGCATGCGACGAGGAGACCGCTCCAGAGGACTGGGGGGTTGTTGATGAGTTGTGCCCAGCCGCGCGGAAGGTCGAGCCAAGCCGATGCTGGTGAGGTCGGGGAGACATGGATCAAAGGCAGGAGAGGGAGGAGGATAACAATCGAGAGTGCGCCGAAGAAGCCTTCGAAGCCGACTGCTACGAGGGGCTCGACGGTGTAGTGTCCCAGGATCTTCTCTTCCAGTATGAACTGAGTTGCAGTGAAGATCTGTGCGAAAAGGATGAAGAATACGCCTATTCAATTCGATGCGTCAGATCTTTGCGTCATCGTGTAATTGAATGAGGGAAACTGACCGATGAGCACTTTCGTCGCCTCCGGCTTGCCCGTGGGCTCCTCGCCCGCCTTGTCAAGCGCCATAGACACGTTCATCGAGCTGATGTCGACCAGTCCAGGCCCAAAGAGTGATGCTCCACCGGAGAAGTCCATGCCCATTCCATTCGCGGTATCGGCGTCCAATCCTAGAGCGCGTGCCACAACTGCAGCCGTCTCATGAAGGGTCTCTTTGACGAGCGATCCGCTGTATCCTACGAGCGTTACGCCGGCCATAACTGTGACGAGGGAGATCCACCTGTTCCGCTGCTTTAGCCTTCCATTCACCCGGGTTTTCGCAAGAGGGAATGGGGGGAGAAACACGTACTGGTAGAGCCATAATCGGCGTCTGAGGAAGATCACGGATCCGGTGCCGACGAAGAGGACGAGTGCACCGCGCGTCATCTGGTAGATCGATACGGGCGTGTATAGCAAGCCGATGTTCATGAGCTGTGAAATGTATGGTTCAGTCAGTGTCGGGCTCGACGGGCATGGCGGGTAGAAGGAGAAGCCTCAGAGGAGACGAAAGGGGGGGTCGAGGCAAATGGATTGCGAAAGGAGTACGAGAAGCGATGCCGAACCATTGAACGTGCTCGGCAAAGATGAGGCTAGCAGGCGGGTGCGACGGCCAGTATCGGGAGAAGGAGCAGCTGAGGCTCCGAGGATGGAAGTTCCCGAATGGAGAACAATGGACAGTAGGCTTGCTCCATACGTGCGAACACGATGTTCCCGAAGGACCGCGTTTGAGCAGCGCACGAGAGTTCGCGACTCAGGCGCGCAAAAACTCTCGAAGACAAGGTTTGGCACGAGAGGCGATAGAAGCCCAGGACCATGTGCGCCTGTGTACGGCGCCCGGGCGCGCGGCGAGCACGAAGAAAAGAAGCTGCGCCACAGGCGCGTCTCGGACTGATAATTCCAGTCATCTCCGTCGGATGCGAGTTGAGAAAAGCTGTACGCCCACGATCCAGATCCGCCGCCCGTGCGGTATGTAGAGCCCTCTGTGTGCGGGCGCCGTATACAGCACGTAACGTCTGCAGGCGCGCGTAGGACGGATGGGGCAGATTCGGAGAAACAACGAAGACTGCGCGGGCGAGGAGCATGCGTGCGGCCATTCAGAGGCGGCCGCGAGTAGAGTGTGCGCAGCGAGAAAAGGAAGTCTAACGATCTCAAAGAGAGTGAAAGCGGCAAGATTGTGGAAAGAGAAGGTAAGAGGGCGCAGCCGAAGGTCGAAGCGGGCCCAAACGGGGAACAAGGACGCGAGAGCGGGAGGGACGGAGACACGGACCGTTGTTCCGGTGAGGTCGCATACTGCTGGAAGCCAAAGCAGCAGCACGCGCCAGCCTGCGAGCGGTACGTCCGCCGGACGTTTCGCTGGTTGGTCGAGTAGTGGCTCGTCTGCCTCCTCGTCTGGCAGGGCAACATGTTGCTTGCTCGATTGAAAGCGGGCGTGGAGGATGCTGGCGAGGACGGGGAGGAAGCCTGCGGGTGCAATTAGGGGCGCTTGGTGACGGGGTGGATGTTCAGCGACTTACAGAGCATCTCTCCGGCGAACATCTATGTAGCGGTTCGTATTGGTGAGCGGAGTTCGGAGAATGATATGGTAATGAACTTGCCTGCAAGGTTTGCCAGAAGGGCTGTTCGTAGAGAACGTGCTTGGACGAGTCGGGGTCTTCGCAGTTCTCGACGCACTGCATGTCCTGATACTTGCTCCAAATGCTATTGCAAGCACCCTACGTATTACTGGTTTGCATGATAGCCTTCTAGAACGGAAAGCAATAAAGAGTTTACCGTGATAATCATGCCGGCGACCAGGCCAGCGACGCGAAACCTATTTAGTCCCGGCATGGCAATAGATGGTGGCGGTCTCTTTCCAACCCACTTCCATCTCATGGTCCATATCACCCTCACCGGGGCCGGCGGCAACGGTGCCCGCTTCGGCTACGACGGCTTCCTGGGCCTCACGCCCGTCGTCGTCCGGGGTACTGTCGCCACTCACATAGACAGTGACGGCAAGCCGCTGCCTGCCCGAGCCCTGACCGCGCATGTGCGCTGCTACGAAGTCCGCCACTCGCGCTTCGGGCAGTCCTACACGCACATCATGGCCGACCACGTCCAGACGCTCTGGTCGTCGCCCCACGAGGGCGCCACGCCACTGGGCGAATTCGAGGCGCCCTTTCGGATCGTCGTCCCGGTCGACAGCGCCGGCGCGAGCACGGCCGCGTTTCCGGACTACCGCGTCTTCTGGCGCGTCGAAGCCGCGATCTCGCACCCGTCCATCGCCGGCGTTGGCAATCGTACTTCCAAACAGGTCGACATCCCCATCACCCGATATGCAGCACCGACGCCGCCGCCATTCGCCCCGGGCCCGTCCCATCATTTCCTGTCATCGAATAAACCCCGCGCGCCATTACTCCACTACCGCGTTCGCGTGCCGCCAGAGGCTGTGGGCCCTCAGGATATTCTCTCCGTCACACTTGACGTACGGCCCGCCGACCCGGCCGTCATCGTCCGTTCCGCCAGTCTCACCGTCGAACGCCGCATTGAGCTGCGTGACCCGCCATCAACGTCTAGCAATGCATCAATCGACAGCTTTGCCTCTTCGTCTACTGGTTCTACATCTGCGCGACCTTTGCTCCCACCCACTCCCGCGTCCCCTGCTCTCTTCAGTTCTGGTTCCACTCCACCCTCGGCATACGCTGATGCCATCAAAACTTCCACTACCATCGTCGCCGGCGCAGAGTCCGGCGCAGGCCGTTTCGCTCGCGACGAGAACGGGTTATATACTCGGACGCTAGCATTACAATGGCCGGCTTCACGAAGTACTGCGCGCTGGGCACTGGGCGAAAGCCTTGACACAACACTCGCTCGCATAACTTTCTCAGTGAAAGCTCGCGTGGTCGTTTCGGGACCTAATGGGACGGACAGTGTGGAGCTACGGGAGGAGCCATTGACCGTCGTCGCGACGAATGCGGCTCAAAGACGACTTGCTTTGGCCAGGTGGCAAGAAGTGCAGGCGCGGGATGAGGCTCTGGGAATCAGCACACCCGCTCCACCGTATGCGAAGAGGGAAGCGGAGAGAGTGAGTGTGAGGGATCCGCCTGGGCTGGAACGGCCTAGTACCGGCGCACGGAGAAAAGACAGGGATGAACGGCCGAGCAGACGCGCGTCCGCAAGACCGCATACATCGTCTGGCGCGGCAGGGGGAGGAGGGGGGCGCCCGAAAACACGCGACGGACGTGCCCAAACATTCGGCGAGGGCGCATTGCGGCCCTTGACAGCTCGCCCAGCCGTATCTGCGCCGATACCGACACCTGCAACAGCCACTGGCAGTGTCATCACGCCGCCCAGCAGCGCACCACCGCAGATACAGGGCATTCCAACACCGACGGCCGTAGTGAGGTTAAACACCATCACCGGCGAAACGACTGTACGTCGATCATTCTGGCGTCTATTGCCTTTACGCAGGAGTCGGCGCTGACACTCTCGGCAGGTTGGCGCCGTACTTCCTCCCCAGATGGAGCTCGTCAGAGCCTGGGAAGAGGAACTTGCTCGCATCGAACGCCGTGCGAGGCGACGAAGCGATGCCCAAAACACACGGCGAGGTAGCGATGCCCAGCGGCGCGTCGTGCGCGTTGGATAGGCGCGGGGGTGGGGGCGTGCAGGGCTTGGCTTTGCCTCCTGCATGCTTCCCTGTCTTCCTTCTTCCTCGGATCGCATCTCTCATCCCGCCGTACGCCTCATCTGTTACCCCCACTAGCATTCCGACTCCGTAATTCACACATACACGGAACCCACTGCCATATCTCCATGCATCATCCAATCCATAGCAACGCATTCGACGTTAAACATACGCAAGTCCATCACCGCTGTCTTTCTGTCTCTGTCCTCCGGTCACCCTGTTTGTGCCCTTCGTCCAAGTCACGATGTTGTACTGCTCGTAGTCCTAGTCTTATTCGCGCTCAGTTCTTCGTCCTAGTATCCGCCGCTCGTCGCTCGTCGCTCGCTACGCAACCCATAATCCGTATCTCTATTCCATAACCCTATTCGCGCTCATCAACGGTCGACAGTCCACGCCTCCGCCCGACTGAATCGACTTTTTTTCTCTTCAAAGAGATCTTTCTAGCCTGGATCTGAATCGCGCTTCGCGAAGGCCGTACGCGGCGATCTGACAGGACCCCACTACAACAATCATGCACGCTCACCATCGATCTGATCATGCCGTCTCCAGTTGACACTTCGCGAAGGGCGGCGTCCCGAGCTGACGCGCCACAGCACCTTCGCGATCACTACTATCCGATGGTATCCGGGCCACGCAAGAACTTCGCTGTATTTATCTGCTCGCTTGCGGCGCGGCGGATCCCGGGCATGCCTCATGCAGGCTACCTGGCCATACGGATCCGACATTCCATACAAAATGTTCGGGGAAGTGGGTGGGACTTCGGTTGTCGCGGGCCACGGGCAGCTGTGTGTATGCGCGCTTCTCGGGTGTGGGCATGATGGCCACTTCGCCGTGCAGGGTTCAATGGTGGTGCATACAGAGGTGGTCAAGTCTACGCCGACGCGAGATCGATGCGCATGCACGCAGGTTGCGCTGGGCCGAGATGGGCAAGCCTGCTCTCGAATTAGGTGCGCGGGTTGCAGGGCTTGATCGACGCGCGTACAGCTCTCCGCCGCCGCTACAGGCTCTCAACAACCCTTCTCAGGCTCGCGTACGTCCCGGCTGTGATTGCGCTCGTACTTAGACCCCATGTACCCAGACGCACTGGAAATGGCATGGTCGTACTCGACATGGATACGCACGAGTTGCAGGGTTCAATCAACGCGCATACCCGGCCATCGTCAGTGCTTCTAGTCTGTAGGCTGCAGATGAAGATGAGGCTCTTTTGCCGCCCATTGTGGGCGTGTAAGTTGGGCGTAACCACGTAAGGTTACGCTAAAGTAACTTTTGGGTGCGCATACATGCAGCTGTATCGGGCCCAGACCGGAGTCGAATCTCAGGATGGGGGTTCTCTATGCCCGCGAGGCATCGAGTGACCGCACCGTACACCGCCTCGAGAGAGCGAGCGCGTCAGATGAAGACTAGTCTGAGCGGTTCATTTGCTGAACGTGGCTCTTGGCGTAGCTGAGTACTACAAACCAGGTGGTAATGTACGTCTTAGTACAACAGCTGTGCCGGTCGCGCATCATGAACTCAGGTGTGTTCCCTCCATTGACCCTAATACAGTACACGCACATGTCATCACAAGCTCTAGCGCTGATGTTCTTGGACCCCCGGGATCGCCGTCGCCACGATCGTATATGTGCGCGGTTGTATGAACGAACCCTCATTCGCCCAAGATAGACTAGTGTACACGATGTGGATTCACACTACTGTAATCCATTCATTACAGTAAGCTTGACTACCGTCTGTTCTTTGACCATCATGCTTGAAGTATCAGCGCTCAACGCTCGGAGATGCTACCGTACGTACACGCCGCCGTTCGCTCGCCGACTGACTAGTGCTCAAACGTACACCCTCCCGCGATCATTCGCGAGCCCAACTATCCCATAGCAGTCAGACTCTCGAGCCACAGCCGCGTGGTCCGAGTCTATTCCGCTACATATCCGCACTGAGCACGCATCTTGAGCCTGAGAGACTGCCGTCTCAACTGTTTTGAGAGAGCAGAGGCGCTGGATCGGGATCGCAACTCCGTTGTCAACGGGTCAAGACGGTGTGACGATGGAGACCGAAATGGGTTCGGGTTGCATTCGAGTGGCGCAGGGGCCGAAGCGGCCCGGTCGGTTTCCCAGCTACGGTCATGCAGGAGCCGTTGTTTCCGTATGACTACTTGGCGTGGGCTGTACGTGTATTGGCAGAATAGAAGTAACGAAGTCGCCTCGTCAAGCAGACTGAATGCATTTGTGGCTGACATCGCCGCCGGAGAAGTTCTATATCGACGCGGGCATCCGACCCATCCCCGAACTCAAGATCAACGCAGGACTCGCGAGGATCTGAGGAAACTTCTTGACCTCAGCGGCCCAATATAGTGCCGTTCAATACGATAACACTCACCAGCGCTGAAACGACCACATGCATGCGTTACCGTATACGCAGAGGCGGTGTTTTGAAGAGTCATGAGTGCCAGCGACGCGCGCTCATCCTATACAACGGCATAGCAGATTATGCAGAGCCGGTGTACGGACCGAATGCTATACAATGCGGTATCGCAGTATCTCTGTGTGTTAGCGCTCGTATGGGTAACAATACCGGTGGCTAACTTACTGCATACTCCCGTACGGCCCAGCTTGTCCGCTTTCACGGTCATCGAGCCTCTCGCAGCCTGAACGTTCTTCAGTCGGTGCTATCACGTCGCAAGGACGAGCTTGGGAGAGAAATGGGTGATAAGAATTTCTTGGCTATCGGGCCCGGATGGATGATTGAACCCTTTCTCCGTCGAACACGACAGCACCGTGGCTTTCTATGTCAAAGCAATTCTCTTCTCGGTCACGGTTGTATCGATTATATTCTTCGATTAAATATCGTCAAGACGCAGTACGTCTTTCCTAGTTGTTGCATAATACCTAACTTCATCGAAACTTCGGCACTCAATGATTCATGCAGTGAGCACGATGCGTCCCAATGTGAAGAAGCCAAGAGCATCCCGGCTCCTGGTGTTGGGGTGGAGAACTGATCTAGCGAGAACATCTCAGTCAGCCGCACACATCTGACTGATAATTGAAGAATCCCTCACAGTCAGCTCGCATCTTTCCCCGCGTGGTCAGCGATAGATCATAAGCGGAGACCCCGGCCGACAACTCGTCTGTCGGAAAATCCAGAGTTGATACCAGCCAAGCGTGCAACCATGCGCGTACAGTCGCGAATGACTGGACTAGAAGCTGATCATACACGATGGGCGCCCGATAGAAGACTCACAGACTCTCTACGCCGAGTTGTGCGAGAGCGTATACCTTCCCTGGACTCCGAGCAATGGGATAGTCTGTCCACATTCATCCTTACACAAGGATAAGCTTTCAAGCCGTCGGAACGCTGGGATCATCTCCCGGATAACTTCACACGACTGAAAGGTAACCGCTCGAGCTGAAGACGTCAGTGGAAGCGCTCATCAGCCAAGATGACACGTTTTGGACCGGAACAGGCGGCCACAAAGAAGGACGCCGCTGCCGGGGTAACAATGGCCGGTGTCGAAGAAGCGCCAGAAGTGAAACAAGGTTTGTTCAGAATGAAAAACCCGTGGAGGATGGCACGAGGCGGAGCCGTAGGCGCGGTAATCGGTGAACAGACCGGGGAGATGGCTGAGGAGGGTGATATTCCCAAAGCACCTGTGGCGGCTGTAGAATGATGTTTTGACGACATCCCAGGGACTTGCGAGCTCTAGGATCATGCTGTTAAGGATGACTGGAGTGGGAAGGCAGACAGTGTTCTGCGTCGAGATGACTGTTCGGGACAAAGTTCTGTTCGTTGTCTGTTTTCCGCGAATCGAACGCCAACCCTAGATCTTGGTTTCGTTGATCTTTCGGTACAACAAGCTAAGCCTGCGAACAGGTTGCCAGTGAGGACATGACCGTACGAATCTACAGCTCTGAACCGTGCTCTGCGGTATCTCGGCCATCCTGTAGACTAGGAAGTTCGGTAACAAAGTTCGTCGGATAGGATCGTCCGACTTCCGATCAATTGATCAGCGGGAACGGCCGCGGCTCATAGAGGCGCGTCACCACACAAGCACCACGTGGATGGAGGGATTTGTTCGGCCACAAAGGCTGATAAATCTCTTACCTGATTCTTAGTCAAATAGACGTTTGTTAGTAGGAAAGGTCGAACAAAAATGTTGACGATTTGGCCCTAACTTCAGGATTTTCGACATGATTTCGTCAGCATTCTTGCGTGATAGGATGCTGTGGCAAATAAAGAATCAGCTAAACAAATTTTCAGGATTTCCAATGCAACAAACCCCGTCATCGGCGTGGTGAAGACTGTTGCGTTCGTCCATGACCTTGATTATACATGCTCAACCCCAATATACACGCGAGCCTCGCGAGCTCCTGATGTACTGTCTCTGCCCTTGAGCTCTCTCAAATTAGTATACATTGGTAAGCCTCTGGCATACCCACAGCTCTCTTCCGAGTCAGAACCGCATGTCCTCTCGGAACTTTAATCGACTTAAATGCACGATCCGTACGGAAAGCCGCTACTGCTTGACCGGGTCTGCCCGGACTACTTTCTACCTGAACCCTCATGACAACCATACTTACAACGGACTGGCCTACACATGCGGCGTGCGAGGGATTATCTGGCGTTTACCGCCATCCATTCCATGAGCCGAGCGATGACTTCGACGTGCGCATAGAAGACCGCGCTACTCCGGTACGATCGCGATCACTTGTGCACAAGTCTATGTCGCTGACCCTGATGTAGGCCAACGAGCGCAACATGTGCGCGCTCTCTGCAGTCCTGCGCTCGAAGCCGGAGTGGTGGACCAAGTTTACGGACTCAACCATTCGCTCGCGATGGAAGTCCGAAGCGATCGGCGCGCCAGTTCCCTACGGAGAAATATCGCTGAAGAAAGACGAAGTGGAATACGTGCTCGACGAGCTCGCACATTACGCTGCATTGCGAGATCCTACAACGGGCATAGAGGTGAGTTGTGGTTGACTGCAGTACCACCGTAGCTGACCACGACTGCCTATCAGGTGTCCATCGCTGCTCGTATCTGGCAGTCTGACACCCTCGTGGATGAAAGTCTGCGCGACGAGCTCCTGTCATGCGTTGCAAAGCTCGAGGACGTGCCTGAAGATGAAAAGGACTGGCATTCTCGGGCGAATGGTCAAGTTCTGGACCTCGTTCATCCATCCCTCTACCCGGTCGTGTACGGTCGCACGGTGGTCTCCGAGTCTCCATCGCTACGCGAAGAGAGAGACATCCCTCTTCCGCAGTACACCACAGACCCGAGTGCTGTAGACCTGGACTACGGCGGCGATTTCCGCTTATCGAGCGACTTCCACAGTTCTACTTCGGTCAACACTGCCTTCCTGTCGAAACGTTTTCAGTGGCTACCTACCGACTTCGAAGTATCTGCTGGTGGCAACTCTGCTCGCGCTCTCGGTTACATCAATAACCTCGAACCTCGAACCCATCTCAACGCCTACCCGGTTCTCGAGCGTCTTGTAGCGCATTTCGTCCCGCTATGGGAGCGTGTGCTTGGCGAGACAGCTGCAGGTTATCTGCCGCCTTCGCGCACCAAGGGCGGGTACCAGAAGGACTATCTCAGGGAGTTTACGGAAGAGGAGGGGGAGAATGGCGAAGAGCCACATTGTGCGATAATACTACCCAAGCTAGAGGGCCCATTCACAGCTCATCCCGCCCCTCCTACTGTCAATCTCCGTGGAAAGACGCTGCAAGTCATTGTCAAGCTGGCAAACATCCATCTAGTGCGTATGCTGCCTATTGGACCTTTACTCGCCCGTTGACCATTGCATATAGACGCCTGACGCTTCCGAATACCCTGGTGGCTCCTGGCATGTAGAGGGCATGATCAACGAAGCCATCGTGAGCACAGGCATCTACTACTACGACGAGGACAATGTCACGGAAAGCCGTCTGGCGTTTCGCACCGCTGTGAATGATCCAGGCGTTCATTATGAACAGGACGACAGCGTCGGTGAGTGGTACAACTGTGTGATAGTCCGAGTGCTCACAACGCGGATTCTCCAACAGGCTCTATGACGACGTATGAACTCGATCGAGACGAGCCACTTGTACAGACCTTGGGTGCAGTTGCGACGAAAGCAGGCCGCTGCATCGCTTTCCCCAATATCTACCAGCACCAGGTCCAACCCTTCGCTCTTGCCGATCCGTCTCGACCGGGATACCGGAAGATCCTTGCACTCTTCCTTGTCGACCCCAGTCTCGAATATCCACGACCATCAACAACCTTCGTTCCCCCACAACAGCGCGGGTGGATGCGTACCACCGTGCATACGGCCGCTGCATCCACTGAGTCCCGCTTGTCAAAGCTGCCCGTTGAGCTTCTGAATACTATCGTGGACCAAGTTGACGGACTCATGGACCGGGCTGAGGCCGGGGCGCTGAGGTTAGAGCTCATGGAAGAGCGTAGTGCGATGACGGAGGAGAACACGGAGCAGGTCTTCGCCGTCCCATTCAATATGTGTGAACACTAGAGTACTTGACCTCATCATGTTGCATTGCGGACACACAGTGGCAAACTTCGTGCACTGCTGAGACGAGCATCGTGCTACTTACAGCTGTTTGCAGAACAATAGGCCACCCTACGTTCTACACACACAGAGATTTGCTCCACTTCGCGCCGGCCGTCGACACGGGAATGGCATTAAGCGCCAGTACCAGTTAATCCGGGTCAACTTGAATTGACTAGTCGAAAGACCCCATACCCTTGCTCGACGACGCCTTCTCGAAGCGAGCTCCGTAAGTGAGAGGGGCTTACGACTAGCGCAAAACCAGACTTTTTTCCACCAAGCGAATGGCTAGCGAGGCGGTTTGAGCGAAAGGACGGGGTTCAACGACGCTGTGACACATCACGCCGCATGTGGGGCAAAGCGGTGCGGTGGCGTCGTGTGTAGAACACAGGGTGGCCTATCGTTCTGCAAACAGCTGTAAGCCTTGTTGTGATACGTATATTGAGAGTACTTTCGGTCTCCGCTCAATCCGCGGGAAAGTACGTGATCCGCGATCAACCATCGGCGCGCAAAGGCCGATGCAGACTCACACTCGCGTCAACCATGTCTTGACTTCGACTATACCTATACCCTCACGACTCACGTCGTCAGATAAGCAGAGATGGTGGACTATACATATCTCCAAACAGACATGGCATGCACAAGAACTTGAATCCAGTCACTCTCTTCAGAGTCACTATGTGTCCCACGTACTACGCCCGAGCCAACATGCTTTCAATGGGCCATTTAAAAGACACGAGTACCGAACATGCCGAACCGCAAGCTGCATCTTCTGCCCACCTCCCCCTCCTGATCTTGACCCTTCAAGGTCATGTCGCTTGTCCTAACCACAGATTGGCCAACGGGGGCAGCTGGCGAGGAACTGTCAGGCGCCTACCGCCATCCCTTTCACGACCGAAGCGACGCTTGGGATGATTGGATCGAGGACCGCCCCGTCCCAGTGCGTCTGAGGCCCATGCCTCATCGCTCAAGTTGACTAAAGCTTATCATAGGCGAACGAGCGCAACATGTGCGCCCTCTCCGCCGTTCTTCGCTCGAAGCCTCAGTGGTGGACCAAGTACACGGACCCGGAGATTCGCGCTCGGTGGAAGTCTGAAGCTGTCGGCGCACCTGTTCCTTACGGCGATATCTCACTGAAGGAGGAGGAAGTCGAGTATGTGCTCGAAGAGCTTGCACATTATGCTGCGACGCGTGATCCTGTGACAGGCGTAGAGGTGCGTATTCATTCGTGTACGGAACCCGAACCCCATTCTGACTTGTGGGCTTCAGGCCTCGATTTCTGCACGCATCTGGCAATCGGATAGCCTTGTGGACGATGACCTACGCAACGAGCTCCTGTCATGCGTTGTGAAGCTCGAGGACGTACCTGAAGATCAAAAGGACTGGCACCCCAGGGCGAATGGACAAGTTCTAGATCTCGTCCACCCGTCCCTATACCCCGGCGTCTACGGTCACACTGTAGTCCAACCCTATCCTCTATCGCAAGAGCCGCGAGCCGTCCCGCGCCCTCAGTACGCTGTAGACCCCGCTACTATCGAGGTGCCCGATAATCCTGGCCATCACCTATCGAAGGACTATCCCGAGATGGTCAGCCCCACGTTTGTCTCGCAACGCTTCCAATGGTTGCCTACAGACTTCGTCATATCCGAAGACGGGAGGTCCGCGCACGCTCTTGGGTACATCAACAACCTTGAACCACGTACTCATGCAAGCACCTATCCAGTCCTGGAGAAACTGGTTGCTCGTTTCGTGCCATTGTGGGAGCGTGTGTTAGGAGAAAGTGCAGCAGGTTACTTCCTACCCTCACGTGTGGGGAGCGGCTACGAGAAGCGTGAGCTTCGGGACTGGACCGAAGATGACGGCAACGATGGGCCTCCTTTTGAGATTATCCTCCCCAGTCTACGTGGTCCATGGCAAGGGCACCCCGCTCCTCCCACTGTGAACCTTAAGGGGCGGACACTGCAAGTCATCATTAAACTGGCAAACATATATCTGGTACGCTAGCCTGGGGGTTACTACATGCATGAAGCACACGAGTCTGACTCTACATTCAGACACCTGAGAAGCCTGAGTATGCTGGCGGTTCATGGCACGTCGAGGGGATGGTCAACGAGGCTATCGTCAGCACTGGCATATACTACTACGACGAGGCCAACGTCACAGAGAGCCGCCTGGCATTCCGCGCTGCTGTGAATTCTCCTGATGTTGACCAAGACGACAACGCTGGTTAGTACTCTGTTTGCTCGACCCGAAGCTCACTCCTGAATATGAGCTCATGATAGGGGCGATGGCAACGTTTGGGCTGGAGAGAGACGATGCTCTTGTGCAGGCGCTCGGTGCCGTCGTGACGAAGGCCGGGCGTTCAATCGCATTTCCCAACATATACCAGCACCAGGTTCAGCCGTTCGCTCTCGCAGATCCCTCCCAGCCGGGTCACCGCAAGATACTCGCGCTCTTCCTTGTGGACCCAAGCCTCGAGCACCCGCGACCTTCCACGACGTATGTGCCTCCTCAGCAGCGCGAATGGATGTACACCACCATACGCGCTCTCGCCACATCACCTGACTCGCGCTTGTCGAGGTTGCCTCTCGAGCTGCTCGATGCTGTCGTGGACAATATTGAAGGGCTTATGGATCGTGCGGAGGCAGAGGCGCTAAGGCTGGAACTCATGGATGAGCGGACTGAGATGACGGGCGATAATGCGAACCAGGTGTTTGAGGTCCCGTTCAATATGTGCGAGCACTAGCATTCTATGTACCTTATTCGGAATCATGGGAAGAACCAACTGATAGCTGGACCATTGCTTACAGCGTGCGATTTGCTGATGAAGCGAGCATGGGTGCCCACGCTCACGCTAGGGAAGTAAGTATGTGATGGGAAAGACCGCCACTAGAGCACACAGACATGACATTAAGTTGAATACGGCCCATCCATCGAGTCAACAAGGCTATACACAACCGAGAAAGAGCACAAAACGATACTCCCTGAAGTGCTCTTGTTAAAGGACAGTAGAATATTTGATCAACAATTTGTCCAGAGACGTGGGGACAATCTGTAATCTCCATGAGAGCCACGAGCTGGTGCTACGTATCTTGATTGGTAAGACGGAGACAGTGACAGTCAATACGCGACGTATGGAGGCTACGGGTTCGCGGGAGAGTGAGGCGTAATGCGTGCAGCCTGTGAGTACCATGTGCCACACCTAACCCGAGCCACGAAGCTGCCACGTCGACGGAGTTGCGTGATCGAGCGAAGACCGCCCGACCAAGACGAGAATAAAGACGAGGATGGTGGGATTGCGCCGCCGGCAACTCTGTGCACCTTCACACAGACCGTGAGGACCCTCTCATGTCGCTCATCGGCGACAGCGAGAGTGGTGGCTTCCGCCAAGGCTCGAGGGCCGGACCATCGTGGTTGTACTCGCCACGTCAGCGCGCTCTCTCACCTCCACGTGCGGCCAGGATTTTCGAGAGCATTCAGGTCCCAGAGCACGGCGTATCTTATACCGCCACTGCCACGACGCCAGGCGCCAGTTCTTCCCTTCTATCATGGAGGCACCGTGGACTGTAACGTCCGACGAGTTACTCGCTCACTTCGCGGTTAATCCCGCGCACGGTTTAAGCCCGGACCAGGTCAGCAAGCACGTTGAGTTATACGGCAAGAACGGTACGCATTCAGCACTTATAGTCATGTACCCAACTCATGTAACATAGAGCTACCTGAGGAACCCGGCACACCACTATGGGAGCTTATCCTTGAACAATTCAAGGACCAGCTCGTTTTGATCTTGCTCGCGTCTGCTGTCGTGTCCTTCGTACTTGCGCTACTCGATGATGCAGAAGACGCAACCTTCTTTGGCGCATTCGTAGAACCCTCAGTCATTATCCTCATCCTCATCGCAAACGCAACGGTCGGAGTAATTCAAGAGACGAACGCGGAGAAGGCGATTGATGTACGTGATAAGGTTGGTCCATGACATGCTCGATGCTAATCCCTTTCTAGGCTCTGAAGGAATACTCTCCGGACGAGGCAAAGGTCCTGCGTGCGGGTCAGATTGCCCGTCTACATGCATCTGAACTCGTTCCTGGCGATATCATCGCTGTCGCCGTCGGCGACAAGATCCCGGCCGACTGCCGCCTCATCTCCGTTTCTTCAAGCAGTTTCCGCGTCGACCAGGCCATTCTTACCGGCGAAAGTCAGAGCGTGCACAAGTCGACCGATGTGGTTGCCGATCCAAAGGCGGTGAAGCAGGACATGACGAACATACTCTTCTCCGGTACGACCGTCGTAAATGGTTCAGCACATGCGGTGGTGGTCTTCACGGGCCAGAAGACGGCCATTGGCGACATTCACAAGAGCATTTCTTCGCAGATTAGCGAGAAGACGCCCCTGAAACGCAAGCTCGACGACTTCGGTGACCAGCTTGCCAAAGTCATCTCCGTCATTTGTATCCTCGTCTGGCTTATCAACATCCGCCACTTCTGGGATCCTGCGCACCACGGCGCTCTCAAGGGAGCTGTTTACTACTTCAAGATCGCCGTCGCACTGGCTGTCGCAGCTATCCCGGAGGGTCTTGCTGCTGTTATCACCGCATGCCTCGCGCTTGGCACGAAGAAGATGGCTCAGAAGAACGCTATCGTGCGCAACCTGCCCAGTGTCGAGACGCTCGGTAGCACGAACGTCATTTGCTCGGACAAGACTGGTACTCTGACGACCAACCAGATGTCCGTAGCGAAGGTGCGTATTTGTTTTCAGTGTGCAAAGCGTCCGAAAAGTTGAACGCAAGCACAGTTCGTTACGGTGAATGCGGCGGGAAGTGCTGTCCAGGAATTTTTCGTGGAAGGCAGCACCTTCTCCCCACTCGGATCGGTGTCGTCCGCTGACGGCAAGGGCGCGAGCGTCGACCTTCGTTCGGAACCGTTGCAGCGCCTGGCCGAGATTGGTGCCGTTTGCAACGACTCAAGGATCATATACCACGCCGTGTGTACTATAGAGCTCACGCTCGCGACTCATCTGACATCCTCGCAGGAGAAGCAGCAATATACCAACGTCGGTGAACCTACGGAGGCTGCACTCAAGGTCCTCGCAGAGAAGATCGGCTGCCCAAGCAAGGAGCTCCTTGCCTCTCTCCCGTCAATGGATCCGGCTACCCGCGCCAGCGCTGTTTGCGACTACTACCAACGCGAGATCCCCCGTTTACTCACCTTCGAGTTCTCGCGCGACCGCAAGATGATGTCCGTCCTCGTCAAGCTGCGCGGTACCGGCGCGCTGTTCGTCAAGGGCGCGCCCGAGTCTGTCCTTGACCGTTGCACGACCGTTCTCGTCCCCGGCGGCGCTCATGCGCCTATGACACCCGCCCTCAAGCAATCGCTTCTCCAGCAGACGGTCGCTTACGGTGCTGATGGTCTGCGTACGCTGGCACTCGCTTTCGTGGACGTCGCAGACATCGATGCTTCACACTACAAGAGTGGTTCTTCAGCGGACTACGCGCGCTTCGAGCAGAACCTCACCTTCGTTTCGCTCGTTGGTATGCTTGACCCGCCGCGGCCTGAGGCGCGCGGCGCTGTGGCCAAGTGCAAGGCGGCGGGTATTCGTGTCATTTGTATCACTGGCGACAACAAGGGCACCGCAGAGACGATCTGCAGGCGCATCGGCATCTTTGGCGAGGACGAAGACTTGACGGGCAAGAGCTACACCGGACGCGAGTTCGAGGCGCTTTCCCACGACGAGAAGCTTGCAGCGGTTCAGCGCGCCGGTCTGTTCAGCCGCACGGAGCCCGGACACAAGAGTCAGCTTGTCGACCTCCTCCAGAGCCTCGGACTTGTAGTCGCCATGACCGGTGATGGTGTCAACGACGCACCAGCGCTCAAGAAGGCGGACATCGGTGTGGCTATGGGCAGTGGAACGGACGTCGCCAAGCTCGCTGCGGACATGGTGCTCGCAGACTCGAACTTCGCGACAATAGAGAAGGCCGTAGAGGAGGGCCGTCTGATCTACAACAATACCAAGCAGTTTATTCGCTACCTTAGTACGTCATGCTTTCCTATCCCTCTTCGCGCATCTCTACTGACTACTGCTTCGCAGTCTCCTCTAATATCGGCGAGGTCGTCAGTATCTTCCTGACAGTGCTTCTGGGCATGCCCGAGGCGCTCATTCCGGTTCAACTACTCTGGGTCAACCTCGTCACGGACTCGCTCCCCGCGACCGCGCTCGGCTTCAACCCACCGGATCACACCATCATGCGCGTCCCGCCTCGCAGCTCGCGCGAACCTCTTATTTCGGGGTGGCTCTTCTTCCGCTACCTTGTTGTTGGCGCCTACGTCGGAGTTGCCACTGTCGCTGGTTACGCATGGTGGTTCATGTTCTACCAGGGCGGCCCGCAGATCTCGTTCTACCAGCTCGTGCGTACCTTCTGGTCGTCGCATAGACCACATGTGCTGACCATCCCTTGTAGACGCACTTCCACCAGTGTTCTTCGCTCTTCCCCGAGATCGGCTGTTCCATGTTCACGAACAAGATGTCACAGCACGCCACGACGATGTCGCTCAGCATCCTCGTCACAGTCGAGATGTTCAACGCGATGAACTCGCTCAGCGAGAACGCCAGTCTCTTGCGCCTACCGCTGTGGAAGAACCCCTTCCTGGTCGCCGCCATCGCTCTCAGCATGGCGCTTCACGTCATGATCCTCTACGTACCGTTCTTCACCAGCCTCTTCGCCATCACACCGCTCAACACTACTGAGTGGTCCGCTGTGTTTTGGCTCAGTGTGCCCGTCATCGCTATCGATGAACTGTTGAAGTTTGTCAGTGCGACGTGGATCGCGCCGGCAAGCAAGGTCAAGATTGACTGAGCTTATTGGGGTTTCGTGGTGGATGCTTTGACTTCGGGGCTGGGGCTATTGTATCTGTAGACATACTTACCAATGCACTTGAAGACTATTGTAATATGGTTGTGTGGACAAAATAACAAATATTGTTGACTACTCCAGATGAATAAGGAACGAATGAGCGTGAAGGCGACAGCGGAGGCTAGATGAATAGGCATTGTTGAAGGATGCGTCTACGGGACATAGAACAACCGCCGGGCGCCTCGTGTTCGTAGGTACATGAGCGGATTGCAATGAGAATATTGAGTGTCAAGAGTATAGGGCTTTGAGTTCCATTTAGCCAAGTATCGTATCATACCTTGCGGACATCCCGCGCACGCGGAAACTGTTGACTATCACTATCTTGCTTCACTCAGTACCGTCGTTGGGTATGAGCCATTGGTACTGCAGAGGAATGTCCAGTCCAAGAAGACGGTAGACAGCTATCTCGAGGGGTCCAAAGTCTGGGTCAATGCTGAACTCTTCCGGGGGATAGCTATCCTGAGGTGCCAAGTAATCGTTGCATGACCATGGGAGAACAGCCAAGGCGTCGTCGTCGCCTGTGGAGAAACCATCAGCGGGAGGCCACTCGTTCTCCCAAAAGAAGGGAGATCCTGCATGCGCAGAACTTAGAGAACCATCGCTTGAAGCATCTTGAGACGTCGAGAACTGATCACTCAATCCGAGCGTGTTCTCATCCCATGGAAACATGTCCTGCCATTCGTGAGCTATGCAGTGCGTTTGATATGATGATTGCGAACTCACCTCGAGAGGCATAAGCATGTCACCCACGATAGCCTCTGGAAGCTCTTCGGCGGACCAGGAGGTGCCGTCCAAATTCGAGTAAGCCAATTCCTGGGTCAAATAATCCCCGTCGCCGAGGACGTCAAATTCAGGGCTGGCTAACTGCCAATCATTTGACAAGTCGTCTTCCACAGAAAGAGAGTCGGAAGCCGTGTGTGCAGGCATGAATGGCGTTGATGGCGAACCGAGGGACGCCGTGGACAGGTCTAACGGAGCAGCATAGGGCACGCGGTCGGTGCGAGCTCTCTTCGCCTCAGGCTCGCCTACAGAGTTGCAGCCTTCGGATGAGGTAGATAGAGCCCAATTCGAACTTCCGGACAGATTGTTCTCCCTAACATCGAACTCCTCGAAATTATCCTCTGTACGCTTCCTCTTAAAGGAAGAGCTTGAATAGAAAGGTCGGCTGGCACGATACGCAGCTATCTCCGCATCTGTGAAGGGTTCGAGGTGAATGACCCGTGGAAAGGTGTCAAACTATGCAAGCGTCGTCAGCGGTACTTTATCTGGAGAAGACCAGCGTACATACATTATCATGAGATGGCGCAAATTCTTCCATTGGTCTTGACGCTGGAGACTGGCAGTCTGAGTAAGATAAGTGGTCGGGCGATAGCAGATAGTGGTGAGCGAGAGAAGTAGCAGAAGGATCGCTGACCTTTAATATCACAGAGAAGACAAGGGCATGTCCAGGGGGTCCAAGAAGCCAGACAAAACAAGTGCGCATAGAGTTCAACAAAGCCGGGCTGTGCTGTGTCGTGCAGAAGCGACGCCTTGAGCCACCGACACAGTGCGATACGTAGAAGAGCACGAGGCTCAAGCAGTGCATCTATGACAATGGAGGATGTGAGTCTAGTGGGAACGAGACAACGCACCTACAACTCACGCAAGGGTAGCGTATCCAGGTCTAACACCGACGAACAAGCTTCAGCCCCGTACACAAAATGAGAAGCCTGGAGTGACAATGGATCAGCAGCCCGCGACACCCGAGCGTTGTAGCTTCAAGAGTCATCGAAGCTACAGTCGGTTGGTCGCTGAATGCATCTGGCCCATCGATGATGGGGTGTATCCGCCTTGCGCAGAGACGCGACTGTTAATAGCGAACGAACCGATAGCGGTCGCATTCGTCATTGTCCACTTTCGCGTCTGGGACCTCTCAGTGATGTGTATGAAGTCAAGGACCTCAATACGGTAGCGAGCTTTATCGGCCAATATGACTCGAGAACGGTGGATTCAAGACAAGGTGATGGTCGTCGTTTGAGGCACGACGGAAGGGCGCGCGATATGGGCTCTACGCCCGGTCCCGGGCCGAGAAGCGGACTTACTACGAAAATATATTGTGTGTGCTTTCCTCCGACCTCGTATCACTTGATTCGCGGCTATATATATTCGCAATGTGAATCCTTGTCGCAGCTGCAGAGCACGAGCACATCGCTATCAATCTCCTGCGGCGATACTCAATTTGTGCGCCGGGATGCATGGCAGCGAGAGTGGAAAAGCTCATGTATTCTAGGTAACGCAGCGCAAGTCGCTATGGTACATCATAGTGGGACCAGTCGGATCGCATGGAAGAGAGTCATGGGAAAGAAGGCGAAGCTGGCATGGCAGTCACCAAGCAAGTGGCGAAGCCGATGGAGTTATGCATGTACAGTATCGGTAGGTCAAACAATCACACGGTCGGCCCCGGTATCGTACATCCTCTCGGCAAAAGGAAGAGAAGGGGGAAGGAAGAAAAGGTAGGTCATAGGTGGATCGAAGACGAAGGTAGGAACCAGAAGGATAGAAATACACAGTACAGCAATGGGAAGGTCGTCCGTTTACGAGCGATATGGCACAGACAGCACGAAAATGAAGGTCAGAAGTGCAGATCGACGAGCAACACTCCCAGACCGGACTTCTTGACCCAGTCCTTTGGGGCTCGTTGATCGCTCTGCTTCCTGAGCGCTTTGACGAGCGCGCCGCGTGATGGGTGCATCACGCGGGCGAGCGCATCGGGCCCTTCTTCGCGCGCGACAAGGTACTCGCGTACACTTATGAATGCGCGAGACTTGAGGAGGGCGCGTGCGGCGGTCAATGTGCGCGGCACGACCAGCGTCGATTCAGTGGACGGCGACGGTGAAGATAGGATGCCAAGTTCGACGATAAGAGCTTGCAGAAGCGGGAGAAGCATCCCGTTATTGGTCACAGGTGGCGGGTTTGCTAGATATCTAGTGAAAGGGTGCATCAGTATTTGGCCGAGTTCAACCCAATATAAATCGAACTTACGATGCGATGTACTGCTGCGCCTTGACGACAGCCATGTCTCTTGCACGCTCGTCGCAATCCGAGTCGCTCAACTCGCTGAGCGTATCCGAGAAATCATCGACAACGCTCATCCCTGTCGTATCGCTGAAGTCATCGACGACCCCTTGGCCGAGACCCTGGCCCTTCGCGCGTTGGGCAGCAAGACGCTTCCGTGCCCGCCTAGACATCGGCACCGTAGGTGGTGCAAGGTAAGACGAGGCTACACTTGGCGCACGTGAGGCCGTAGAAGGCGCGGAGGGTGCAGGCGATACAGGCGGTGATGGATATGCCGAACCCGGTACTGCGGCGGCCGAGCAGCGCGAGATGGAAAGCTCAGAAGGCGTAGGCGATGCAGTGCGCGCTCGCCGGCGGCGGCGCTTCGCACTCGGCGAGACGGGCGCTGCCGTCGGCTTCGGGATTTGCCGCTGCTGCTTTGGGCTCGGGGTCTGCTTCTTCTGGGGCTTGGGCGTGCGCGTGAGCGAGAGGGACGCGAGCGCGGTTTCCAGTTCGGCATCGTCCGTTCCATGAACTTTCTCCTTCTCCTCGGGCACAGGGGCTACAGCGGGCGCAGATGAGGAGGCAGGCAAGGGCAAGGCGGGGTTGCGAGACGCAAGAGGCGTGTGCGGCACGAGGACAAAGTCGCCGTCGTCGCTTTCCGAGAACGTGCCATCAACGGACGGCGAGCCGGCAGAAGTGGCACTTGTAGTGTCCAAGTAGACGATCTCCTCGTCGGTGAGAACGTTGACGTTGCTCCAGCCTTTCGAGCTCATCGCGCAAGAGAGTGAGATAGACCGGGGTCGGTGTCGCGAGAAAAGAACGAGAGGTAGAGGACAAAAAGCAAGAAGCGAGGCCGCGGTGTGTGCGGCCGCGAGGCGAAGGGCTTTATGAGGGTCTTATGAACCTCGATTTGGAAGTCTGACTTCGCGATCGGGTTCCGGCAACGTCCGGCGCAGCGTCGGGGAGCAAGTTAGACGGTGGCGAGAGCACGAAGGACGACGAGGACGCTAGTAGAGACAGTGAGAGCAACTGGCAAGTTATGGGCTCGGCGCTACTGCGGCGCTCTATACCCTGGAGACGGTGCTGATCCTGGCAGGCAACGTACCCGGCGCGCTTCCCGCGCCGTGCGTACTTATATCTCACTGGCTCCATGCTCTCTCGTACAAATGTACACATGCACGGACACAGCCTCCCATGACCAAAAGGGGGGTCGCTCATCAACAATAGATATTTCACGATCGGCGAAAAGGGCCACAGTTCGCGTCCCGACTCCCGACGCCCGCACACACCGTCTCCGCCGGTCGCGACGAAGTCTCAAGTCCACGAGGCTATCACTTGATGGTATGCTTGAGCTGAGCGCGCGCCTATGGTCTTGTTTCGACCAGGATAGCACTGCTTCACTAGCTTTGAGTGTTCACCTCGTGTATCTCAGGGAAGCCTGCGCGTCTCGTACACATCTGTCCATCGCAACGAATGTACAAAGCGACGGACGGCATGGCTTACGCCAGCCTGATGGGCGCATGATGCAGTCAGTGCTGTGAGCGATGCTCTGAAACATGTATGCACATGTATCCATAACTGGGATTTGGAAGGAGAGCAAGTACCTCTCAATGTGATCGCAAGCGGCGTTGTAATCGCGTTCGCCACCGATCCCGTTGCGCGGTGCGCCCACTTGTACTGGGGCGCGCATATGAAGAAGCTGGTAACATGCTTCCGCCTCGAGAGAAGGGAATATCTTCGCGTATGTATGGAACACAGCGTAGGAAGTTCCACTGGTATGGATCAATGCCGGAGTTAACGCCAGAGAGCAAGTAGAGACGAGCACAACGACCGCATGGCCCAGTGACTGCGCAACAGGAAAGTCAATGCTTCGGAAGAGAATCCAAGTTACCGCTGTTGGCGATGGGGAAAGACAACTCGTCCGCGAGCTCATGTAGCAAGCACAACTTGATGTTAGCATTTACAGCCTGACAGCCTAGCCTAGCTAGGATAGACCAAAGACCAAATGGAAAGCGCGGTAAGGAGGGGGTAGAGGGAGGACAGGGCAGGGTTAAGCAATAAAAAAGGACGTCGTCGACGATGAAGACGCAGGCGTAGCACGAACATGACAAAAATAATCCTAATGAGCCAGAGGATAAGTAAGCACAAGCAACAGCACAAACTGGGGTGATCGGGTGGGTATACTAGGCTACGCTTCGATAAAGAACAGTGGCCAGTCCAAAGGGTCCCGGATAGGAAGTGGGGTCACAAGAACAAGCGAGCACGGTGCAACCAGGCGAAGGACTCGCGTTATTGACGGGTAGTCTACGCGGCCATGACCAGGCTGCCGAGGCCGTACAGCGCGTAGTTGACTTGGTTGAGGATCTGGGGGTTGCTGCTGGTCACCTCGAGGGAACCATCGGTACCAGCAAGCGAGGCACCGGCGCCGACGAGGGAGGCGGTGGCAACAGCGGAGCTGGTCGGCGCAGCACTCGACGTCGTGGTGGGCGTCGCCTTGGTGCTGGTGGTAGTGGGCGTCGAGCTTGTGCTGTGGCTCGTGCTCGTGGGCTTGGTGCTGGTCGTGTGGCTCGTGCTGGTAGTAGCAGGCGGGGTGTATGCCGGAGTAGAGCTCGTAGTGTGCTTCTTGCTGGTCGTAGTCTCGGCCGGAGGAGTGTACGCCGGGGTCGTGCTGGTGGTGTGCTTCTTCGATGTCGTCGTCGGGTCCGCCTTCTTCGTCGTCGTCGTCTTGGTGTCGCTGCCGCTGTCGTCGCCCGAGGACGAGCCGTCGTTGAAGTACCAGGTAGCGTAGATAACACCGGTGCCGGCGTCCGCGAAGTGCTCGAACAAGCCCTATTTCATGTTAACAATTGATCCCCTCCATGATGCTGATCATGATTTACCTGGGTCAGGTCGAGACCACCGACAGGGCAGCCAGGGCACTCGTCGACGATTGTGGCAGTAGCCGTCTTGCCTCCGTACTCAATCGTGATGCTAGCACCGCAGTGGGGGCTCTTCCAGTACGTGCCGTACAGGTCGGCATCGAGAGCGACGACGTAGTCGCTGGCCGAATAGAATCCCTCGCAGGACGTCTCGCCGACGGTGATATCTGCATAGCCATATGTTAGACTCTGTTTGTTTTGATGGGACCCCCGAAAGTGGAAATCCACATACCGTAGTAGGTCAAACGCGCGTTGGTGTACGAGGCGCGCTTCTCAACCGAGCGCTCCTCGACGGCACGTTCGGTAACATTGCGCGCAACAAGCTCATGGTGGGCAGCACGGCGGAGGTTGCGGTGACCGGCGGCGCTAACGGATGCCGCGGCGGCGATGGGGAGGGCGAGGGTAGACACACGCATCGTCAAGTCGAGTAAAAAATGAGAGTGGTGGTGAGCGAGTGAAATGCAGCAAGTTCACGCTGCTGGACAAAGGGGGACGAGGGCTGCGCGCGGAAACGGCGAGGCGGAGGTGGGTGTAGAAGTACAAGAGAGGCGCGGGTGCGGCCTCGGCCAGCCGTATGCCCATCAGCCTAGCGACAAAGTTCATGTTGACGACCGGAAGATCAAGCTTTTTGTTCCTGGCCATTGTCCCTCCCTTTCCACCCCACTCAAGCTTTCTCTCTTCCTTTTTCGGTGGCGTTGCGTAGCGCCACTCGATATCGAAAGTCTACTGTCATTTCCGACATAGGCGCTGG
Organism: Peniophora sp. CBMAI 1063; assembly: GCA_900536885.1. Classification (NCBI taxonomy): domain Eukaryota; kingdom Fungi; phylum Basidiomycota; class Agaricomycetes; order Russulales; family Peniophoraceae; genus Peniophora; species Peniophora sp. CBMAI 1063. Next base: position 94,270 of record UWZB01000041.1, read on the forward strand.
GAGTGGCAGACCTCGCCGCACACACGTTCTCTGCCTTCTCTTCTTGAGTTCTTCCGCGCGGGATAATCTGATGCGTTCCGACGGCCGGGCCACCGCCACGCGGGCCCAGCTGGCCTTGCCAAGCGGGCGAGTATGTTGAACGACTGCGCGCGACGAACACATAAGTACCAGCAAGGGACTGTAAGGGGCACAAAACATTATATGCACTTCGCTCTGAAGAGGGCACACAAGGGTATCTACGATAGCTATGGCCAAATAACATCGACCTGAACGAGCGACAACACCATGAATGGTGGATATGACAGAACAGTAGGGATAACAGTCAGGAAGGGTGAGTCCAATGTATGATGCGACAGAAGGGACGCGGTGAGGGTTTAGTGCATGACCATGGCGCCGAGGTTGACGATGGCCCCGTACAAGTCGACAATGTTTTGCGTCCCGCTGAGGTCTTGCACGCTCGGGCTGTCAACAAGGTTGAGGCTCACATCCGCTGCAAGACCAGCCGTAGGCAACGATGGGGCACTGCTAGTGGTCGGGGCAGCGCTGCTAGTCGTGGGCTTCGCGGACGTTGACGGCTCCGCGGTCGTAGTCGGGGTCGTGCTGGTTGTGTGCGTCGTGGTCGGCGGCGGCGTCCACACAGACGTACTGGTGGTCTTGTGAGTAGAGGTCGTCGGCGGAGGTGTCCATGCGGGCGTAGTGCTGGTGGTCGTCGGCTTGGGCTTCTCCTTCGTCGTGGTCGGCTCCGGAGCGGGATCACTTCCCCCAAGACCGACCCAGGAGCCGTAAATGATGCCAGCGTCGGCACTAGCGAAGTCTGTAAAGAAGTCCTGCGCAAGATCCAGCCCGCCGTCGTTAGGAGGAGGAAGGTAAGCTACGATGTACACTTGAGAGGGGGATGCAGACACTCACAACCACAGCCCATGCACTGTTCACACGCTGTCAGATGACCTCTGTGCGACACTGTGTGTATGAGAGAGAACGTACCTCGTCGACAATCTTGGCTGACTTGGTTGTACCCTGGTACGTGATGGTGATCGTCTCCCCACAGTGCGAGCCACCGTCGAACTGTTGCGCGTTGAGCGCAACGATGGCATAGCCGTTCTGGTAAAATCCGCCGCACGCAACCCTACACAACAGGTTATCATCTGGGTCTCCACTGCAACGAACATCTGCGCAAAAGATACTCACTCTCCAGCAGTCACATCATAGAAGGAGAAGCGTGCGTTGCTGAAGGTCTGGCGCTTAGCGAGCTGGCTGTCACCGCGCTTCGCATGTTGGCCAGCATGACGGCGGCTGAACGCGCTTCCATCATGGCCAGCGAGAGCAGGCAGAGTCAAGGCCGAGAACGTAGCAAGAGCAAGAGTAGTGCGCATTGTTGACTTTATGCTTTATGCGGGGTAAAAGCAGGGGTATAAACGGTTACTATGATAGTAATCGCCGGATGAGCGTTAAAGAGGGTGTGTTGAGTGAGCGTAAGGCAGCCGGGGTGGCTGGGCTGTTTTTCACGAGCAGAAACGAGTCGCGAGGACGAGGCGAGGCTGGTGGTCAGAAGCAAGTTTCGAGGGAGCGATGGGGTCCAGACTTTGGGTGGGCGCTTCGGTCGCTAGCGCCCGCACGTTGATCAATTCAGTGTTCCGCGAATCCCGTTTAGGCTTTCTTGTTCGCCGTGAGTTCGCCGTTGCGGGGTTCGTTGTCATTGGACGCAGGGGACTGGTGTAGGTACCCAATACTCTGTGCACACTTTGTACAGTACAGTACGTTCACCAAGTATGCCTTTGAACCTACAATCCTCTTCGACCTCTCAAAGCTCACTCCCGCCACGACCGTGGGCGAAGCGTATTAGACGCGTAGCCAGCGTGTGTACGGATATGTACACGGCGGAGCAGATGACGCACGAATTTCGGGGTCTTTCTGATGAAAAGATTCAAGATCCAAGGGCGAACGCCGCTCAGCCCGGGCAGCATCGCGGGTTGCAGTCGAGCTTCACCAGTTTGTATAAGCTGGTAGACAAGCATACTAACTGAGAGCACAATAGGTTCGAGTCCACGAAGGCGTCAAGGTGATATGTGCTTATTGCCGTTTGCAAAATCGGAACGCGTGCGCGTCTATTGTCTAACCCTAACCCCGAGACTCCCACGTCCTCTCAAACACGATTGTTACCGTTGTAATACTGCTGACACCGCTCGCACGTATGGCAAAGGCGATAATAAATGAGGTTCATGATTAAGGCCCCAAGCTATGAGGCGCAGACCAGAGTATATAAAGCAGCGTACAGAAAGCAAGCTTGAGTACACTGGTGAAGGCGACGGGAGACCAGGGATGACTGAACCAAGGAGAGGATAGACGCTTGAGAGCGTACGATAAGTAGGGAAAGCACTAATGGTATCATACAACACGTAGCACTGGGTATACTGGCAAGCAAAAACTACTTGTCGGTGTACTACGCGGAGCCCTTCTGCGTCAGGAAATCAGCTCAGCCCGTGGATTCTGTTCTCGACACGCACCCAGTTTGCTTCAATTACACCAGAGCTGATATCGTCGAGTGCACTGTAAAGTCCTTTTGTAAGGTCAAGACCGCCACTTGGGCAAGATTCGCACTGGAAATACAATGTTAGTTGCCAGAAACCGGCGAGAGCGTGAAGAGACGCGGGAAAAGACGCACGCGGTCAACGACCTTCGCCTTCACGGTCTTCCCCTTGTATACGATGTCGATCTCAACACCACACCAATTACTGGAGTCGTACTGAGGAGCGTTCATTGCGACGACGTAGTCACTGTAGGCATAGCTGGTCAGGGACACTGACAAATAGAGAGTGATTGATTGACGCACTCGTTGGAATACCACGCTCCGCAAGCAGTCTCGCCCGTAGTGATATCGTACCACGTCATACGCGCATCGCGCTTGTGAAGGTTGCTAGTGACTCGCTTCGCGAGCGCAGCATGGTCGATAGTAGCCGCTTGAGCGGCAGGGGCGACGAAGGCCAAGACGGCCGCAGCGAGAATAGACAGTTTGACCATTTTGTTGAGTTTAGTATATAACAAGTGAATGTGTGAGATGAAAGAGTGTGAGCGCAAGTGGCGCGAGCCTGTGCGTAGGATGAGATCCTGAGGAGTCGGAAGGGCAACCGGGGTTGGTGGTCGAGACGCTCGCTTGACGAACAGGGTTTATAAATCTATGAGAAGGCGGCACGACGGGGGTGTGCCCCAGACGATCACGGTGGAGCGCCCGCCCACGAAGCTTTGTTGGACTTCTAGCATATGGTTCCGAGGCCGCAGCATCCCGAATCTCGCGTACGTGCAGAGCCTCAGACAGCAAAGCGACTGCATCTACTGGGCAAACCTGCAGGAAGCGAAGAAAGACGGCTCTATAGGACCGCGTATGTGAAACGGCGATACCGGGAGTAGGAAATGCCGGGTATAATCGAGCGGCTAACAGTGCGCTATAACGACATCGGACATGAGGTGGTGGTTCGAAGATGGACCTCATCGAAACGTGGCCGGCTTGATGCGTCCAGATGCGGTCACCTCGAACCGCCGAGGACTCCGTCGGCCTACAGTTGGTCTCCTGTGGACACCGGTTGATGGAGGTCAGCAGTACTACGCTGGTCTTACATGAAGGTAGAAGATAGAAGGATACCTGAAGCTGAAGTCTGATCCTCCCAGCGTGGCGGGGGTAGGTGCTAGAATGCCATTGCACGATGGTGATAATGAGATTTGAAGCAAGCGAGAGCGAGAGCGACGATGAGTAAGGCTATTATACAGACAACTAGAGAGGAGACAAAGCCCGCAAACGGTAGAGCATGTGCGAAGTAGCCAATCGCTCAAACCAACTTCCAATAGACCACGCTATTCCCAACCCCTGCAAGCGCAACTTGCTCAACCTTAACTCCACGACCCCACACACGCCCAGCCAAATCCCTGACCTCCTTAGCCTTCGTACTCCTCAGCACATATCGCGGCCCGCCCGGCGTAACGTGGACATTCTCCGGTACGGCCACACTCGACCGCTTGCCATTGCCCAGCTGACGCTCGTAGTTGTTTCCCCAGGCCAACAAATCGCGGCCTCCGCCTCCGGGACCCGCGCGAGACGCAGTGTCGAGTGTGCAAAGAACATGACCATCTGGGGATACGGAGAGTGCGTGCGGCGAGATAGGTTGAAGGTTTCCGTGCGCCTCGGAGTCTGAGTGTACCGAGTTAGCAAACTTGGAATGACGGTCCAACTCAGAAGCTACGAACATTCAACAAGCCCGCTGACTGCGCGAGTGCGGACAGGTGAACCCTGCGCCGAGGTGAATATACCGTTCCCGAGCGAGCCGAAACGGCCGTTTCCGCATGCGAAGAGCTCGACGCTGCCAATGCCTGATGCGTCGCTCTTTATCGTCTGGAAGAATGCCAGAGCACCACCTGCGCGGATATTTGTGCAGCGAGCGCCGTAACCAAAGACTACCTCCGTCGGTACGCTCACGGTGTTACCAGAGACGACATTACGGAGACCGAGTTGGCTGAACGAGATCGCGTGAGCGGCGCTAAGATATGTGATACGGAGAGAAGACTACGAACCCAAACTCATTGGACCCCCAACTCAACACGCGACCCGTATTGGTCAGAACGTAGCTGCTCTTCGCGCCGGCAATCGCCTGCTGTACCTTCACGCCCCTGAGTGCTGGAATCTCGAACAAGCGGTCAGACCAATGAATGCTGCTATCATCGATGCCCCGCAAGCTCTCGCTGACGGGTTGCAAGTCGAGTTCTTGGCGCTCTTGAATCGGCGGTGCAGAGTCAGGCTTGATCAATCCCTCGAGTAATGGCTCAAGCTTGGGACTGATGATGCGGGCCACGCGAGTCGAGTTTGCGTAAGGGTCAGCGACAGCAAGTGGCGTGAGCTCCGCATGAATGCGAGCGTCGGTGGAGGACGTAGGCGAAGGAACGTCGAATTTGCGGAAGCCAAGCTGGCCGTACTCGTTCGCCTTGAAGGTGGCTGCGTGTGCAAACGTCCGCCCGGAAGACGTGGTAGCAAGAAGATGGTCAGTGCCCGCTGAGATGTCTGTTATTCTGAGAAGGCGTCAATACTTCTGGCGCATACAGAGAGCGCGACGCTCACTTTTCTGTCCAACCCAACTTTTGCGCCGGCTGCAACTCAACGAAATCACCGTCCTTCGGACTGCTGAACCATCCACCGCCCGTTCCTGCTGTCGCGTTTCTTTTTGTCGATACGACATAGACCTTCCCCGACTTGCTGAGTGCGAAAACACGGTTCTCTGCGACTTGAACTTTGATGAGGTCCTATTGGCGGGTGAGTACCCCTATTACGATACGACGCCAAGCGCACTACACACCTTGCCCTGCAAAGTCAGAAGAGGCTTCTTTTCGTTATGCGAGCCTGCGCCCCATTGATACAAGTCGCCTCGTGCGTCGACGGCAGCACCGTGGTGGGCATGTAGTGCAAGGTCCCGAAGGGCAACGTTATCCAAATACCGTACCGGTGAGGGCGATCCAGCTTCTGCGTTCTGCGGCGCATCAGGAGACAGCACGCCCGAGCTACAAATCCTATATATTAGAACATTCTGTCCCTTCTAAAGCAGATGTGCGTTCATTATAGCCGCGCACGCCTCGGCCACGCACCGATTTGTTCCCCATCCGAGTGAGCGTAGAACTCCGTCGTCGTCAAGTTGAGAAACTAAGGTTGGTGTAGTGCTGATAGCCGCACTATCAAGAGCACTCTTCGCGTTCGGGCGCCCCTCTGCTTCGTTGTGGATTACGTTCTGTCCGTGCACGCTCTCCACGAGTTCATAGGTAGCACACGCCCCGGCAGCCGCTACCGCACCGACGAGTAAGCCCGTACCAGAGGCGCGAGCCTTTGTTTTGGATACACGCGCCGCGGTGTGTACCCCTCGTGCTACTGTGCGCGAGAACATGACGGTCGGCGGCTACTTTGGCTTGGGAACTTGGACAGCAGCGTCACTGGACGCGACGTAGCGGCGTGACCGCGAATGATCTTCCGCCAGCCTCAGGGCACCGATCGAAGCCCAATCTGATCCGTCTCACGCGACGCTAATCTTTCCCGCTCCCCCGCACTTTCGGCACGATGCAAGCGGCGTGGCTCTCGGTCGCACACTTGAACGGTTATTAAGTAAAAGGTGTAAGGGATCGGCCCCAGCTTTACTGCACACCACCACTACCACCCCCGAAATCTGCTCGACTACCCTACACGCGCCGTCAGCGCGAAACGCCGTCCAGCCATCCTCGCCCGCCGCCACACTACACATCGCCCGCGCCAGTCATGCCTCTGGACCGCGCAAACCCTCCGCCCGGTGCACTCCCACTACTCGTCACCCAATATGCTATCACGGGGCACCCGCGGCGGAGCGAGCATTGGGCCTTCGTCATCGCCCGCAGCGCCCGGGAGGGCGATCTGCACGAATTACGGGGCAATAAAGACAGCTTCACGTACGTTGTCGAGCGGAACGCCAGGTTCGCAGCAGCCATCGCGATCCGCGGAGGGGTCCATGTCGGCTGGGTGCAGCCAACGCCCGCGGGGCTTAAGCACTTCATTGGCGTCTTGCAAACGGAAGTCCCAGTCATACACTGCGACCCGTTGTGGGACAGTCAGAACTGGACGATCGAGGCGTTGCGGGCACTCAAGGATGCAGGCTTCGTCTTCCGCAACGTCTCCGAGTCCAGCTTACGCAAGGAGATGCGCGACGAGCGGGAGCGATGGGAATGCGCCGACGATGTCGTATACGAGCGCCTGTTCGCTGACGGCGAGTTGTGCACGAGCCCAATCAGTCCGACGAGCACGACGTTCCAGCATTGAGTTTGAGGGTACAGACGTAGTAGACCTTATCGGTCCGATATCGTCAGCTGGTCCATGCCGCAGACGTGAGTTGCCGCATCTGACATCCGCCGCTCAGTTGGGGTCCGAGGGCCGATTGCGGCACAGGGCGCCAGGGGAGAGTATAGGTCCCGGTTCTGAGACCTGAATCACATTGTTATATCTTGTATACCCACACTGTCCATCCGCATGATCACGTATATTATCACTTGCTTCCCGCCAAATATGTATGAGTCCGTGAAGGTTGATCATAGCGTGATTCCGCCGATAAATCAGCTGGCAATCCGTGCGGCGCCGTCCGCGCTGTCAAGTACGGGTTCACGCCATTCAGCCTAATCCTCATTAGTGTATCCCGAGTATCGGTAAGTTGTAGCGTGAGCCCACTCACTACAACGGTCTCTGACGCATTCCCTTGGCTGTCCACCTCCCTCCTCTCGCTTCCTTCTTTGATGCTGGGAACGTTGACCGTCTTCGCCAATCTTGCCAGAACAGCGCCATCCATATTGAACTTGTTCGCAAGGTTCGACAACTCCTGGTCAGATTTGACGGATAGACGCTGTTCAAGTAGCGTGGCGAGAGCGTAGCCCCATAGACGGTTGCGCGGGGTAGTTGCGCCTGCGGCGTCCGCCTCTGCGCGAGCACGAGACTCAAAAGCTTTCTGCACAGCGGCATGCTATATGAAAGTGCGCATTTCAGTCGAAGTCGGCAAACGCGAGACGAGGGTACGGTAGGCTTTGCCGGGTAAGACCGGCCAGGGTGAAGATACACATACTAGTCCACGACGGATGATATTGATATGTACTTACCGTCCTCTCGGTCTCCATACGATGATCTACTTTCACTTGTCCCAGTTCGCGCAAGTTTGCCAAAAGCTGCGGGTCAGATGCGTCCCGTTCAATATCTTGAAACTATTTGAGTCTCGTCGCACCATACTACATCGAGGCCAGCGCACCCTCGTCTTTGAGCTCGCTTGCGCGGGCAACAGGATGCCTCTGAGGCCCGGGTTGCACGGCATTAGGTCCCGGCCCAACATCTGTTGGACCCGGTGTACGGGCGCCTGCCCATGGTGGCGCTGCTCGAGCAGCAGAAGGCGTTTTTGGTAGGGTACGAGCGGCTTTGGACGCAGAGTTACCCATCGTTGGCTACGAGCAGATTGTATGTATATGTTCTAGGAGATGGTGGCGTAAAGCAAGATGTGACGGCGGCGAGGTGACGCCGTCGCAGACCCGGAGTCGGCGCGTCGCGTCATCGACGCGTCTCGATCTCACGCGAGCGCGTTTTGCTCACAACCACCACGACCTCTCACTCTGTGCATCGGTTCACGATCCGCACTCTCCTGTACACGCCCCAGACGGACTTTGCCGCCAATCTCGACTGTCAATCGCGACAGACTACTGTACCTCATACCTGTCTGAATACAACCATTTTACTTGCCTCATTCTGACTCGAATTATTGGCACAAGTCGCTCTACGTTTGTGATTGACCACATCTCTCGTCTTGCTTTGCTCCGTGTACATAGCAGGTTTGCAGTCATGCTGTCGCATATCCATCCAGCGGCTGTCTTCGGGCACGCAGTATCTGGCGTCGACGCCGCCATCAGCACTCTGATTTCATATAATTGAGTGGTTGCGATATGTAGGTCTATCAACGTATGCGATACCATGCGGTATGTGACGTGCTCTGGCGTTTGCTCCTGTGCTTACTGTAAGAGCGCGCTCCTCGCATATACACTTGAAATGAGGGAAACGCGATGGTATCGGGGAGCATCATGATGCGTGTTGAGTATATTCAATTGCAGCAAGTATACAGATGGAGCTGACATACGCAAAGCTCTCGAACCATACTAATCGATATACCTGTAGGTGTACGTCCTTCGAACGTACAGTGTATCACCGTCAAACGAGACGGTCAATTATCCGGAAGGGCTGGGACGTTTTGAACTCTTCGTCAAGCCATGAAACTTGGGCAATCCAAGAGTATACATAATAGCTATGCTAGAAAAAATTCCTAAGCCTGTAGAGGGCGAGGTTGTGCTGGTAGCGTACAATCAGTGTAGTGATGCGTTATCACGCCATCCCACCAAACCGGACAGCCCGATAAGATCCTTCGCCCTCGTCGCCCATGGTCACCTCACTGTCTCATTTCCTCTAGATTTGGACAGCATAGTTGGCTATTCTACTCATGGTGGATCTGCTTTTCTCGAGTCGTCATCGGGTGTGTGGGAGCCGCAACGGGTACTGGTTGGACTGGCCATCAAGCCATTCTCACGCTCCTCGCCGCGGCGATTTTGAACACCAGGTGTTCAAAGGACCCCCGAAAGCCCAGCCAGAGGTCCGATATGCGCGGCGGCTCGGTGGGTACGGAAAACCCTAGGGTTAGGGT
>UWZB01000042.1:0-85340 GCA_900536885.1 Peniophora sp. CBMAI 1063
ACGATGTTCGGCGTCCTCTGCGTTGACGATACGAGTTGAGCGAGCAGAATATTCGTCTGATTGAGCGTAGATATGATTGCTTGAGTGTTCTGGTCAGGGACTTGTGGGTACAGCTACGGTCACAATAGTCCAATCATATGGTTCTTGATGGAGTTGAAAGCTTTCAGTCTTGCGTGTTGTCCGTGCGAGCAGGCAATGAGCTGGTGCATTAAGTAACTAGAGTGTATTCTGCGAGAATAATAGTTGACACGATGAGCGGAGCCGCCCAGATTTCGCAAAGTTCTACAACAGAGGGGTTGAGATCCGCTCAGCCGAAAGCCTGTAAGGGACGTACATGAATGTAAAACATCAGTAATTTAATACATGATACATAGACAAGTAACACGCACCAGTTGAATCACGTCAGGATACGATCGAAGCCCTCGGTTGAGACGAAAGCAGCCATCATAGATGCAGTAGGGGTGGACCGCTGTGTCGCGAGGATGAGTGAGCGTATATAGCTTCCTACTGCGGCATGGCGTACCGGCCGTGCCATTCAACAAGAACACTGACAGAGTCTCTGCAAAAATGAGGGCGGCACTAAACAATTTTGAGCGAAGAACGTAAGTATGAGGACATCTGCAAGTAGACTTAGCTAATCAAGACGAGCACGGTGCACCAGTCGAGTAGACCACTGGAACCAAGCGCAAGCCGCCGAGAGTGATCAAAGGGTGAGCCATGGAGGCATAAAGGCTATACGAATCGAGGAGAACACACGCCGGTGCGGGCACACGCCGGTGCGGGCGCGCTGGGGCGCAAGTGGGTTGTCGATGGATGTGAAGCCCTCCAGTTCGGACAATCGCAGACCCGGGACGCAAATGTCCGTAGGCAGCGAAGTCCGCACCAGAGTGCTACGCCGCTCGGGGCAGTGACGAAGGCGGATTACTTGCTTCGAAGGCCATGGTGGTGGGAGGCAAGACGAAAGAGCGGGCGGTCTGCGCGGGAGCGTGCGTTCACGCGACTTGTCGTTTCGCGCGCTTTCGCCACTCGCACTCTGCCTCCCACCGCCATGGCCTCCGCCTCCGCCTCCACCTCCGCCTCTACCCCCACCACTCCGTCCCCCAGAGGACCCGCTGCGTGACGCGGCACGCGCACGCTTGGACATTTGCGTCCAGCGTGTGCCTGCTCTTCACGCGGCCTACAGGACTTTCGCACTCGCCGCGACAGCTGTCCCCACTCCAATCATTTATCGACAAGCCCAGGCTCCGGCCAACAAAGAGCACAACAATAAAATATGTACGCCGTCTGCTTACGTGCGCGATGGAAGTATGCCACTAATCAGTACTGCTCTGGGTGTTTTCACGACGGTGTATGTATCGAATTGCTCGTGTAGTCGCACGAGTTGCCTTCAGAGCTGAAGGTGAGGAAGTTAGTCGCAGTTGACTGTCTGAATCGTCGTATTTACTCACTGATGCACCACAGCATTTTTAGTGCTGGAGGCCATGTTGAACTCTCGAATCTGAGAAGAGTGCGTCTCATCCCGGTTTATGATATGTCATGCATTGCTCTCGTACCATCTCAGATGTCTCTGTGCTGTAGCTTTAACTGTGTCTGACGATTCCTTGAGATTTTTGATATGAACTGTCGACGTACATGAACGCTCTTTCTCCTGCAAGTGCTTAGCCTCCATTGAGAGTGACCACAATGATTTGAGTAAGAAAGAAAACCCGGGTTCGATTCGACAGGATCGAGTTTTCTGAGTAGGGCTGAGTACCCTTGCGATTGAACGCGCTCGTGTTCAGAACGATCCGAATGCGTTCTGTGATTGAATAACGTTGGATGATCTGAACGGGAATGCGCGCCCCCGCGATTGAGCACGCTCGTATTCAGGTCGATCCGAATGCGTTCTGTGATTGAATAACGTTGGGTGATCTGAACGGGAATGCGCGCCCCCGCGATTGAACACGCTCGTGTTCAGGCCGATCCGAATGCGTTCTGCGATTGAATAACGTTGGGTGATCTGAACGGGAATGCGCGCCCCCGCGATTGAACGCGCTCGTGTTCAGATGGATCTGAACGCGCGTCTTGATTAGATGAGGTGATCGAGATGGGGATGGGCACTTTTGTGATTGGACATGCTTGTAACCAGATGGATTGGGAGGTGTTTGTCGATATGACAAGTTTGGGTAATTTGAATGGGAGCGAGTATTTATATCTCCGTATTGGACATGGCAGAATCATCAAACCGCACACAGTGTGACGACACTGAGCTGACCATGCATCGCAAATTCTATCGATTCTCGTGTTTGGACACGCAGGAGCCACTGATATAGAACCATTCCGCGAGAGGCAGACCTCTCAGTGAGGACATTTACTACTGGAGCTGATATCTCCCTATGTTCTATACGGGCAAGAGTGCCATGTAGTCGGTCTCAGCCACAGATAAGGCATGTTCCGCTACCACCAATGATGGCAGCAAAGACAGTGGCAGAACCAGAACCCTACCAGTTGTGGATTTGCGAGAAGAGGGCCAATCAGGCAAGCATACATCCCCAGTGCAAGGAACTCTGTGATCTAACGAGGCTTGTGATTGAATGGCATCTAGTTGATTCGGTTACTCAGCACTTAACTGAATCTCTCTTCAATCATGATTGGCTTAATCTGAACGAACATATGATCAGGCACCGTGAATGGACAATGGCGATCAAAGTCTTTGAACGAGCGTGAGAATATTTGAATACGATGCCGATCATCGAGACCAGATCAGTATGCACGGGTTGTCCACGCAGTGCTTTGGCGTATCCGGAGGCTTGGATAGCTCCTGACAAGCACTAACTATTGCCAGTATGCTCATACTTAAGGGCGCGAGGGCTAGCTATTGTGATTGGCCGCGATCAAATCTCGGGGATTTCTTTATCCCGCATTCTGATTGATGTCCGATTATCAAACCTTCGACCTTTACGGCTGCGAGCGCAGCGCATGCCTGGAGTCTGAGCATGTAGACGGTGACAGTGCATGCCGTCACCACCTCTCCCATCACGGTGAGCCCGGCCCATATGAACTGGGTCCCAATCTGCCAAGCAAGGCGCTGCTGGTAGTTGTTGTTCGTGTACCAACAGTCTTTGTCCAGCGGATCCCATCTACATCCAAGTTGAGGCCAGACTTGCGTTGCAATATGTGATCCTGGACATACCCGTACTGACTTGCAGCATACGGAGGGATCGTAACGACTAACGCCATCGCGATTGAACATATGAGATAGCATCTCTCAAGACGTTTGCTTCTGATGCCGTGTACTACGACTAATCTGAGAACTATCAGTGTCGGTTTCGGCAGTCACACAGAAGAGATGACGTACTGAAGGTTGAGACCGATGCAAAACAGTAGGAAACTGGATATTTCAAGCGTAAGCTGGAGGAAGCGTGTCGTAAGAATACCACCATGCGCCCGGTAGAATCGGGCTCTCACCTGTAAGAAGAATACGGACAGTCCACAGCCTACACTGGGGCCAGTCAAAACCCCACCAATCACGCTGAAGATCCCAAACAGCATGCTGCACCGGATGTGAGTGGTAAGATTGCGGAAGCAAAGACCAGCGATGTACTTCGCAATCAAGGAGTAAAGCATAAGACGAAAGCTAACACGGTCGAGATGTGCTCTTGACGCTGGATGCGTATACAGAGCACCAATAACTATGAGTGCAAGGAAACAGAGACCGGCCCCCACAGCCGAAGTGACCGCCCACAGTCGATTGCTTGGAGATCCGTGAGTCGCCCATGATGTTTGATCGATGACCACACTCACGAGACGTCCACCATTTCCGGTGTAAAGTATGGAGCCATATCGACGGTCTCAATGGGCTAGAGGAAGGAGGAAGCGCTGGGGAAAATATCAGTCATGAGCTCAAAAGACGTGATAGGGCACGTACTATGAGCGGCTCAGTCCTGTCTCCGGACAGAGAGCGTAGTGCTGCGACACCAACAGCATACATATACGAGCGAAGACTCAGAATCGGGTCGGCCTTGACTTGCGGTTCAAGCCCGTCACTGGCGTAGATAAGCAGCTCAATAGGGCGTTCGGCCTGGGTGAGGTGCTTAATTAGGCGCGTTAGGCACACGTACGGAAGCTTGTATTCAGTTGGGCGTTCGAATGTGTTCCTAAAGAAGCCCGTATGAGCGTCTAACACGGAGTAAGATTCCGTGGGCCAGCAAGCCCGCGCACACGCAAGATAATGGACGATCGTCGTTGTATGAAGAGGACGCCCAGGGAGTACACCTTGAGCTGCTTGTGGGTGCTAGGTCGCAGGTAGAAAGCCAGCTATGAAGTCTGGCGTTGCACGCCTCGTTCAAACATTGTGCCCGAGACTTGGACATGCGACTGAAAGGGCGCATGTATATCGTAAAGCACCCGTCTCCTGAGAATCGGTGGTGGCTGTCGGCAACATGCAATGGCGGAACGCAGAGGCGTGGTAAACCCCTCGGTGATAGCCGAACACCGACACTGAGCGACTTGCTTCGAACATTAGCAGGTATTCTGATTACTATCTTATGGCGGCATTGCCTGAGTTTACAAGTATGTGAATCCCAGCGGAAGACCCTCATATATCGCCGCACGCCGGCGTCAGATGATCCTCATGAACTCTTCCTCTTCGGCCTGTTCGCGTCGAGCGGCCCCTTCCCAGCGATCACGTATGCTCTGCGTCGGCGAGATTGGCGAAGCGAGGTCAAATGCCACGGCTCGCGCGGGATTGCAAGCTTTCCCATCCACTCTCGCGCCCGCTTCCAAGTCTGCAAGCATGCCTCGTTCTGCCTTATCCGCCGAGTGTGACGGGACCCGATCCTCCTCGCCTACACTTGCTATGGTGGCATCGGTAGTGCATCGTTCGATTGGTAGACCTTCCGCTTTGCCGTCGGATGCCATATCAGCTCCTGAGGCACCGCTAGCGTGGTCGCGAGCTGCGACCGTCGACAACTCCACTTGCACGACAAGACCGTCGTCACGTGCTCGAGATACGCCATTCCGTGTATTCGTGACCGTACGCGAGCGAAGTGTGGCAGTACTCCCCCAGTCGCAGTCCCAGTGGTGCGCCACGAAAGTACGAACGGCGCGGATGAGTGCCTACGAGAGGACAAGTATCAGCCGTATGTTATGATGTTCACAAAGAGTGTCCTCGAACCAGATCTGTAAGCGCGAGCAGTGCGTAGATCACAACACGACCGCCATAGAGGAAGTCGCTGAGCAGTAGTATGCGGTAGTCCTTCAGAACGGCATTCAGTGTCGTGAATCATCCATCACGAAGGAGAGTCCACGACGTACACTGGCATTCTGTATGCCGTCTGACGCGCTGGAATGTATCACGGTGAAGATGCTTGTCAGGTTGAAAATGCAAGACGCGAGCGGATACAGGGCTGCAAGGGTAGTATTCAGTTTCCACTTCGTGATAGGAGTCAGAGTGAAGCGTACCAATACGGGCGACGACGTTTGCGTAGGTGTGGGCATGCAAAGACATAGGCTTCAGGGAGGCCGCGCTGGTGCTTGGCCGGAACCTGTCCTTGACGCAAGGAAAGGCATAGTTCGTGGACGCCGTTGCAGCCGAGATGATGTGCTTTTGCCGATACTGGTCATTATCACATCAGTACCGTCTCTGAGTCATCGCGTGCAGATGCACAATGAAGTACGTACATGTATCCTGAGCATGTAAGTAGAAACTGTACATGCAGTTAGCACCTCCCCCACCACAGTCAGCCCCGTCCAAACAAGCTGTGTGCCGATCTGCCAGGCGATGCGCTGCTGCTTATTCTCGTTGGTGTACCAGCAAACGTGCTCGAGAGGATCCCAGCTGCGATAGGGCTACATCAACTTGGTTGGGTAGATCAATGCATGTCGGCGTACATACCCGTATTGTCCAGCCGCATATGGAGGGATCGTGATGATCAATGCCATCACGAGCGAGCAAGCGACGTAGTACTTCTCGAGATGTTTCCCTCGTATGCCATGTACGACGACAAGTCTAGGTGATGTCAGTCTCCGACTCATTTGAGACTGCAGGAGGATCGACTGACTGAAGGTTAAGAGCGATGCAGAAGAGGAGGAAGGTCGACATCCGCAGCGTGAGCTTCGAAGAGAAGGTCGTCAGTAGCTACCACTAGGCGCAAAGATCAAAAAGACTAACTTGCCTGTAAGAGGAAGATAGCAAGACTGCAACCAACGCTGGGCCCAGTGAATTTCCCCGAGATTGTGCTGAGTATTCCAAGCGCCATGCTGGAGTGAGGACGGATGAGTCAGTACTGTCTTGTCACTGATCGAGGGTAGCTTACTTGTTGATCAGAGAGTACAGCATGAGGCGAAAGCTAAGTCGGTCGAGGTGGATTCTTGAGCCAGGATAGGTGTACAAGATGGCGATGATCACGAGTACTACAAAGCAAAGGCTGGCCCCGACTGCAGATGTCACGGCCCATAACTGGTTACTAGACAGTACGTCAGTTCAGGTAACATCGTCGATCTTCTGCTGGAGGCACTCACGAGATCTTCGCCCTCTCCGGCGTGAAATAACTCGGGGACATAACAACGGTTGTTCGATGGAGAGGTCGAATGAGTGGAACGAGATGCGATAGTTTCCTATAAGACGATACGCATACACCTCATTGGCGCCTGTCTGACGACAGGCGCAATGCTGAGTGTCGATTGGGTGTACAGGTCGCCTAAGTCAGTACTTCTACGTAGCGCCGAGCGTCGTGCATTGCGCCCGCGGCAACAACGGTCACCTAATTGGATCGCCGAGCATCCAGATATGCCTTTGAACCGGTCTATCTGTGAGTCCAACAGAGGCAGGGTGACAACCCGTGTCACTATTACGGACTTCTTGGCGGGTCAAGGCTGCCAAGTTGCTGCTTCAGTAAAGGCTCGGCGCTACATGCATCCATCAGCGGGGATGCCATCATCTGGCATCGCACCAAGCACTACGTGGGACGCGGTGCCAAAGGTGTTCGCGAGATAGCCAAGCCTGTACGGGCGGTAGCGATACTTTTTCGGGACCGATGACGCGTCAGAAGTACGGGAAGAGCTCCAGGGCATGCTTGGTCTGATGTAAAATGTTCTTTTATAGTAAGCCTTGACGATCATTTTCCCAGAAGGGGGCGGTAGTGGTGGTGGTGATGGACAAGTTGAACATGGGTTCGTAGCACCGTGTCAAACCCCCGGTGATGGCCGGCGTTCAATGTAGAGACCGGTCTACGAGCCGCTCGTACGCCCGCACACAATCTAGCAACCAACCAGTGCTGTACGCCTCCTGCTTGATCATGCTTTCCTAGATACTGCCTGTACTGCCATCGTCTTTGGCCTCGTGGATCGGTCCTGTCCTGACCTTGTTATTGTCCTGAGAAGCGATGGCTGGGAGCTCGGCGCTCGCCCTCCCTCGGGCAGACTTAGGGTCGCAGGACAGCGGGTCAAGATGTAGCGATCTCTTGCGCACGTACGCTTGAAGATCCCCTTTCCAGGATCAGGGTGTTCAGGAAAGATATGCAAGTGGATATGCGACGATATCGGGTAGCGAAGAGAGTAGCGATGCGAAGACAATCAACCAAGATCTCGTACAACATGCATCCCCTATCGCAAGCACAGGAATCACGCTGAGGCGTTCGAAGAACATCGCCAAACCTCCTACAACTTGCGCGTCTTGACGCTATGACTCGCAACAACGCCGATCTCCTTCCTCACCGCGTTTCCGAACGCGACCTTGGTGGCCTTCTTCTCCTGCCTCCGTGCGCTCTTCTGTTCCTTGACGGCAGCCTTGCGCGCCTTCTTGTCCTCTTTACTCTCGTTTTTGAGTCGTGTGACCGTTTGGTGTTTGGGGTGGTCGGTCTCTGTTTCGGTGTCTGATGACGGGGGAGAGGGCGCGCGAGGTTGGCGTTGGCGTTTTGTGGGAGCTGAGGTGGGAGGGGTCACGATGGGGAGTCCTGTGCGTGGGTCGAGGGTGATTTTGGGTACGGGTTGTGAAGTGCGAGCGCGGATGAGGCGCGGGTGGTTCTCGAGGTTCGTGTGCGTAGCTTGAGATGCAGTCAGTACGGCGAACGAAAGCAATTTGAGACCAAGCACTTACTGAGCACACTCTCGACGTCCCACCTCTCGCCCTTATCCTCCTTCTCCAGCATGGCGTAAATAGCCTCCTCGTCATCCTCATCGCTCTCGTCACTATCTTCCTTTTGCCGCTCGTCTCGTCCCATAGCGGTGCGTATTTGGTCGAGCTTCGATGTAGAGTCGCCCTCGAGCACAGGCTTCATCTTTCCGCCCGCCACGTCGAACTTGTCCAAGAACTCGTTCATCATGCTCTCGAAGTCCTCCCTTGTAGCGATAAGATCCGGTGCCTCATCCTCTTCATCGTCAGGAATGTACTCGTCGTCCTGCTCCTCGTCGGCGTCCTCGGCGTAGTGCTTCTGCTCGAAGACTTCAAAGTGGTCGTCGAGGAGGCGCATGGACTCTGTGCGGGCCATTGCCGAGGAAGACATGGAGAAGCCCGAGGCGTCCGAGCCGCCTGTCCGGCGTTTCTTGCCGCCGATGACGGAGAAGGTGGGCAGGTTGCCGAGGGTGGATGCGCCTTCACTGCCAAAGTCATCGTCTTCGTCGACAGATGCGGGTGCGGCAGCGGCAGAAGACTTTTGACGGCGCTTAAAGGCTGCGACACGGTCTTCGAGCGACGCATCCTCTGGCAATTCTTCGTGCTCCACTTCCTCCTCCACGCCGTACTCGTCAAACTCGTACTCAAAGTCCTCTCCCTCGCCTCTCTCGCCGTCCTTGACAAGTTCTCCGAAGAAGTCGTCTCCGTCGTCGTCGACCAGATCGTCGTCCACAAACGCATCGTCTTCAAGCGCCTCGAGCGCCTGACGCAGATGCGGGTCCATGTCCGGCTGGAATCCCGCTAAAGCAGATGGCACAGCCGCGCCCGACTCGTAATTCCTCGGCATCTCGTTCGCAGACGGCAGTGCGCTCCCCAGCTCCTCCTTCAGATCGATCGGCGCGCGCTCTTTGCCCTTTCCTTTTGATTGCGAAGGCGCGGGCGCAGTCAAGAGCGTGCTCTCCACTCCGTCCTCCTGCACGCCCACCGGTCGTAAATGTTGCATATAATCGTACTCGGTGTCATCGTAGTAGATCCCGTATAGCGACGCCTCGCCGACGTTCGGTCGGGCAGCGAGCTCAGCCGGAGAGAGAAGCGATTCGAGGTCGGCACGGGATTTGCCTTTGCGCTGGTCGTTGGAGCGCGTGAAGGGCGAGAGGACGTGTTGGGGTGCGTCTGGGTCGTGAATCAAGGGGTCGCGCTGGGAACGGTGGACGAGCTGGAAGTGCTGGGCGCCTGGTTGACGGAAGATGGATTTTGATTTTGGCGCCATCGTGTAGAGCTACAGAATAATGATACAGATGCAAAGTCTAGTCTTCTAGATGCAGAATATACAGGGTCCAAGCCGAAAGATGGCAGTCGAAGCGCAAAGCTGATGGCGAGGTGCTGAAATCTTGAGTGGCTTCGGTCCGGAAGGGCCGGTCATGCGCTTACGTGATCGGCGCGTTGACGCGCACCGAGTCGCGCCTGGCGAGTCCCTTCGAGCGGCCATCTCGACTGCACCCACAAACGCTCTACCTTTCACCGATACAATTTCTCTTTCTTTCTTACCTCTTTTATATCTCTGTTATAAACCACCACTACGCGCGAGGGACGGAATAGGAGAAGGACAGGATGCAGGCGCAACGGGAGAGTGTCCGTCGCGGCTTCTCATTATACGTACCCTCTCCTCCGCGTACGGCAATATGTACTGACAATGCGACGTATATACGAGTCACCAGCGCGTGATACTGGAGATTGACTTCAATGGCCTTCTCTGGGTGCGTACATGCGTCCATGTCCGACGCGCTTGTCTGACTTGTGGTTTATAGGGATACACGGAGATCACGATTGTGCCGACGACCAAGGACCTGCGCACGGTCAACCTCCACTCGCGCCAATGCAGTGCGTATGTTATGTCCGGTCAAATATACCATACTAATGCCCCCCAGCGATCCACAACGTGAGCGTGGCACAGGAGCAGGCCGACTTTGTGCACTACGACCCCCTTGCCAATCTCGCGACCTCAAAGGGAAACGACGTCCACGCCCACCCGGAGCTCAAGCGCAAGCTCTACTCGGCACTTGCCGAGGGAGACGAGGGCGAGCTGTCCATCGCCATCCCGGACAATGCCGTCCGCGCGTCCGGTCGCGGGTCTGTCGCCGGTTTTGGCAGCGAGGGTACGCGGGTTGTGTTAGCGCTCGTGGAATATATTGCTGATATATTGCAGGCGCTACACCAGAGCCGATGGCAATTCCGCACGGGCCGGGCGAACATTTCGCGCCCATAACGATCAATATCGAGTACAGCCTGCGCAACCCTGCAGACGGCCTCAACTTTGTCCTCCCCTCAGACGCGTATCCACACGTGAGTCCGAGTCTACTCTGAACACTTGCGCGCTCGACTGACTGGTATGAAAGCGCGTGCCACACGTGTACACGACGCCCACCTCCCCAGACGCGGCCAGGTGCTGGGTGCCCTGTGTGGACAATATGTGGGAGAGGTGCACCTGGGACTTGGAGTTTGTCGTTCCAAGATATCTGGAGGAACAGGATGACGAGGACGAAGATGCCGAGCCTCAAGACGATCACCCTACCATCGTTGTTTGCAGCGCCGATTTCGTGGAACAGGCGAGTTTATCTCTGCGCTATTGCTACTACTGGTTTCTGACGAAGTTTATAGGTCTCGCATCCGTACAATTCGAGCAAGTCCATATTCGTGTTCTCTCAGAGCACCATCACATCCGCCCAACACATCGGGTTTGCGGCCGGACCTTTCCACGTTCTGCCTATCCCCACCGAGCTCAGCGCAACCGAAGAAGGCGCCAACGCGACTCAGCCTCCCATGCACGCCTTCTGCCTCCCAGGTCACGAGTCGGCACTTGCGACCTCCGTCGCCTTCACTCGCCAAACGATGAGCTTCTACACGACCGAGTTCGGTTCATATCCCTTTGGCTCGTACAAGATGGTCTTCGTCGACGACCATCATCTCCCTCGGCATGACACGGCCACGATGGCCATCGTATCCGTCGACCTCCTTCACGGCGAAGACGCGATCGACCAGGTCTACGAAACGCGTCAACAACTCGCACACGCCCTCGCCTGCCAATGGTCCGGCATCAACATCCTTCCCAAAGTGTGGTCCGACACCTGGCTCGTGAACGGTCTGGCGCTCTACATGGCCGCGCAGTTCACCCGGAAGGTGCTAGGGAACAACGAGTACCGGTTCAGGCTGAAGAAGGATATGGAAAGGACCATGAGTCTGGACGTGGGGACGATGCCGCCCATATGCGTGCCTACTCAGCACGACCCGCCAGACGCGTCGGTCTTACCGTTTATCAATCTTAAGTCTCCACTCATCCTACACATCCTCGATCGCCGTCTCGGCAAATCCGGCACTTCGCTCGGTCTCTCGCGTGTACTTCCAAAGCTTTTCCTCACAGCCATCTCGGGTGAAATGGCGAACAACGCACTCAGCACACACGCTTTCCTGCGTACATGCCGCAAAGTGAGCGGTGTGGACCTGCGACGGTTTGCCGAGCAATGGATCTACGGCAGCGGTTGCCCGACCTTCTCCTTTACGGCGTCGTTCAACCGGAAGAAGATGGCGGTGGAGATCCATATGCGGCAGGACTGTCCCGCATATGATGCTGGAGATGAGGTGCACCGCGCGTTGTTCAAGCCTGTCGAGCTGTTCGAGGGACAGATGACGATCCGGATTCATGAGGCGGACGGGACGCCGTACGAGCATGTGCTGGACATCAGGGCGCACGAGAAGCGGTTCGAGGTGCCGTTCAATACGAAGTATAAGCGTGTGCGGAGGAACACCAAGCGGTATCTCGCGAGGCAACAGGCGGCGCAGGCTGCTGCAGAGGGAGACGCGGAGGCTGCCGAAGCCATGGGAATGGTCGACATCTCCTTCGGCTTAGACATCTGGGAGAAAGAGCGCGAGCGCGACCTGTGGAAGGTGCACGACTGGACGGAGGACGACGAGAACGTGATGAACGGCGCGACGTACGAGTGGATCCGGATGGACGCCGATTTCGAGTGGATATCGAGCATCACGTTCAGCCAGCCGGATTTCATGTGGGTGAGCCAGTTGCAGAGGGACCGGGATGTGGTGGCCCAGCTTGAGGCGGTCAATGCGCTCGCGAAGATGCCGGCGAATCCGATCATCTCGAGCACGTTGACGAAGACGGTGCTGGTGACGAATTATTTCTTCAGAATAAGGTGTGAGGCGGCAGCGGCTTTGCTCACGGTGCGTATTTACTCTCTATTCTCCATGTTGGCAACACAATGCTAAATACATACACAGTGCGCGATCCGGAAACACGAGTTCCTTGGCCTCTTCCACCTCTTCAAGCTCTTCCTCCGGTACTGCTACGAGCCCGAAGACCCGGCCCAGGACCTCTTCGTACATTCCTACGTGCCACGTCCAAACGACTTCTCCGACATCGCCGAGTACTTCGTGCGTCGGGCGCTCATCCGCACTATCGCCCAAGTGCGCTTCGAGAACGGCAACACTCCCGCCGTCGTGCGGAAGTTCCTCGTCGACTTGCTCAAGTACAACGACAACACGGCGAATGCATACACGGATGCGTTCTATATTTGCACAATCATTTCCAGTCTGGCGGGCGCATCTGTGTGTGCGAACGCACCGGAGAAGGGAGAGCTCGCGGGAGATGTGGCACAGGCGCCTATGGAGCCTGAGGACGCGAGGCTGTTGAAGGAGGCCGTGGCCGAGGTGGACCGCTACAGGAACATGGACCGCTTGATCTCATCCCCGCACAACGCTGTCACCGTCGCGGCGCTTGAGTTCCGCCTTGTACTCAGCACGGCCAACCTCATCCCCAACGACGCCAAGATCTGGTTCCCGCTCACGCGTGAGGGCAACTATACTCAAGTCCGCCTCGCCGCGTTCGACAGCCTGTTCTTCACGAAATGGTACACGCCGAAGATCGTGCGCTATGTCTTGGCCGTCATCGCGCACGACTCGAGCAGGGTCGTCAGGAGACAGGTGGCGCGGAACGCGGGGCACAGTCTGGCGCTGCTTGTGGCTATGGGCGAGTTGAGAGGTGGAGGGTCCAAGGGCGATGAAAGCGGGCCCACCTTGATTGAGGAGGACGGCACTGGCGAGCGCGCGGATGAGAAGAGGAAGAAGGGCGAGGTCGACGCGCTCATCAAAGCGTTACGCAAGGACAAGGAGATCGGCAAGAGCGAGGCTCTACGCGAGATCCTACTCCCACTCGCGCTCGACCCGAACGCCGACGCGGAAGTGCGATGGAGCGTCCTGAAGCTCGCGGACGTGCTCATCAAAGGAAGCGAAGAGGCCCCGCCCAAACTCAGCATCCACATCCCGCCGCCGACACCCGTTATTGAAGCCCCGCAGCCGTCTGCAGTTATTCCAACGGTCAAGGTGCCCGTGAAGAAGGCGGGCACGCCGGCGCCTGGGACCGGGCCGGGCACGCCGGTGCCGCCCAGCATCAAGCTCAAGCTGCCGACGATGCCACAGACGCCCGTCGAGCCGGCGCCCGCTAGTCCGTCGGTGCTGCCCAGTGCGCCTGTGGTCAGATTGCCGGCGCCGAGGGTCCAGTTCAGCGAGTCACGGCCGGCGTCGCGCACGGCGTCACCAGCGCCTGCTCCGGCGCCTGTGCTGAAGAAGCCCAAGGCGCTTCCGCCGCCTCCGCCGCCTCCTCCTGCGCCCGCACCCGCGCCCGTAGCTTCGCCGTCCAAGCCTCGTCCACCGAAGTCCGGCCCGAAAGCGCAGAGTGGCGGGATGGGCATCGTCGATCTCAAGGCAACGCGCTCGGTCCTGCAGAAGCTCACGCAACACAAGGCCGCCACTCTCTTCCGCCAGCCCGTCGACCCCGTGCGCGACCAAGCGCCCGGCTACTTCGACATCATCAAGCGGCCCATGGACCTCTCCAACATGCGCGCCAAACTCGAAGCCGGGCTCTACCCGGACCGCTTCGCGTTCGAGGCCGACTTCAGGCTAATGATCCGCAACGCGAAGACGTACAACGCGCCCGAGACGTTCGTCGCGAAAGAGGCGAGCAAGTTGGAGAGCTATTTCGAGGCGCAGTGGAGTCGGATGAGTAAGACGATCGAGAAGGCTCAGCCGGCTGTTCAGGCTAGGGCGCAGAGGGAGAGGGCGATGCCGCCACCGCCTGTCCCTATGCCTATCGAGGCGCCGGAGGAAGTCGTCAAGCCGCCTGTCGCGGCGCCTGCCCCCGCTCCTGCTTCGAGGCCGAGGGGAAGACCGCCGAATAACAGTACGCCTGATGCGGGAGCGCCGAGGCTGAAGTTGAAGATCGGGGGTGTGGGCACACCTATTGCTGGACCTTCGTCGCCTGCGCTTCCGGCTACGCCTACACCTGCGCCCAGACCCAAACCGCGCAAACCATCGAAGCCTGCGCCTGCACCTTCGCTACCAGACGATGGTACGCTCGATCTGTTCGAAGAGGTGCTGGCGATCGAGAAGGAGCGTGGTGCGCCCATAGCGTCGAGCTCGAGCTCGTCGTTGGCTCCGCCGGGCAAGAGGAAGAAAGATACGACCGACGACGACGAGCCGAGCAAGAAGCGGAGTCGGAGCAGGAGCCCGTCTGTGCGCGGTACACCGTCTATGAAGCTTAAGACCCAGGCGCAGGAGGGGAAGGGCAAGGAGAGGGAGCGGCCGAGTACGCCCACGACCAGCAGCGGCCGGCCGGCGCCCGTCGGGAAGCCGATCGCAACGCCTGTGGGCAAGCCTATTGCTATGCCTCCGGGGCGTCCGACTGCCACACCGGTTGGAAAGCCCATCGCGACGCCGGTTGGCAAACCTATTGCTACGCCTCCGCCTCGAGTGCCAGCCACTCCTGCGCCTAGACCAAGTGCGACGCCTGTGGTCAAGCCGAAGACTGCGACACCATCACGACCGCCCGCGACACCTGCACGGCATAGTGGGACGCCTACGCCTGGTGGATCGGGGTCGGGTTCGACGCCGATAAACAAGACGAAGTGCAAGGACGTGTTGAGGAACTTGGGGAAGTTGCCAGAGGCGATGATCTTCTTGAGGCCGGTCGATCCACATCTGGATGGATGTCCTACGTACGTAATGTCTCTCCTCCGTGCATAGGAGGGCACTGGTTGCTGACCACGGCGTGCGTCTTATAGGTACTTTGACGAGATCAAGAAACCGATGGACCTGCGCACGATGGACGAGAAGCTGAAGCGAGGCGATTATACCACCATGGAGCAATTCGCGGCCGACATGAACCTGATCTTCACCAATTGCCGCACGTTCAACCCCGTTGGCACGTATCCGACTGAGTGCGCGGATGGGCTCGAACGGGCGTTCAAGAAGGAGTGGGCGAAGGTGACGGAACGCAAGCTGAGTTACCCCGAGAAGAGGAGCTTGCAGGCGCTCATGAACACCATCGTCAAAGAAGACTTGTACGTCTTTCATGCATTCACTACCACGAATGAGGTACTGATACATCGGTGTCGTACAGGTCGTTCGCCTTCCGCGAGCCCGTGGACCCGATCATGCTCGGTATCCCGACGTACTTCGACGTCATCCCGCGCAAAGACGCCCGCGACCTCCGCACGATCCGCACCAAGCTCGAACAAGACAAGTACGAGAGCGTCGCGGCCTGGGAGGCCGACATTGACCTGATGGTCAACAACGCGATCCATTTCAACGGCGCGGACTCGGAGGTCGGAATCCTGGCTATGCAGCTGAAACACCGCGTCGACGATCTGCTTGTGAACTTGCGTTCTGGATCCGGCGGAGGAGCTGGCGCGAGTAAGAAGAGGAAGGAGGGAGGCGTGAATGGGGTCGGGTCGGCCAGTAACAAGAAAGCGAAGTTCGCCTAAGTGGACGGCGATGGGCTTGTGTATGGACTGAAAGTTCGATGCTGTTTTGCTGTGCCATTAGCTGTGCTTTTTCACTGTGTACAAGTACTCTACGAGACGCAATGCGCGTACTAAATCTCGCAAACAGGCGTGTTCATTGTTCTCAGCCGCTCCTATGTGGGAAATTATGCGCGGTATATCTTGTGGGAGTTTGATTGAAGGACACCCTGTTACTGACCTGTGCTACCAGGATTGTCTGCCGATAGACCATATGCGAGCTCGGCCCAGACGATGTACACATAAGCCTGCGGCTATCACCGGCCCGCATCTGACACGCTCTGACTCTAGGTGCTTGTGACGCCGTTCATCAACAACCACCACTGGCATCGCCCCCACCCCCCGGTCCGACCCTATCCGTCGCCATGCAAAGGACCTTGAGATTGCTACCCGCAAAGGATAACAATCTCACACCCAAGGACACCACGATAACAGGGCATCCTGCCCGATGACACCTTCCCTACCCACGTCGGGTTGTGAAGGAGATGACATGATCGAATTGCTCCAGGTTGCTGCCAGCTGCAGGCCCTTCGTTCAGCGCGATGACTGCCTGTCGACTCATGCCAGCGCCGGGCAAAAGATGAAGCCGAATCTGCACAGCCTTAGCAATGACCGTAAGGTGACATCGAACCTTTCATGAGTCCGATGAGTACGACCGCTGTCCGTGTCGCTTCTCTGTAAGTTATGTGGATCCGCGTGGTCTCGTTATGGCGTCCAAGCTTCTCTGTGCGATGATGATGTCTTATCCTTCTGGCAGATAGGCGCTAGACTGCACAGCCTGCCAATCAATGCGTCAACAGCACAACCAACCTTGTCGCCACTCCACGTTCCATTCCCAAGGCGTAGCAGGCTCCTTGGGAACGTACATGACCTGGGACTTAGTGCTCTTATACTACCCGCTCGGTGTTTGGGGTCGCCCAATGCAGGGATACAGAGGCTGCATTAAGTTGAAAGCATCCTCACTACGCCCGAGCGAGGGCGTTACGAGCACAGCGTGAGGGCCCTGAACTTCCCTTATCTCACGTTTGCAAGGGTACGATGTATCACACCCGGTCACTCATCTTCATACAGGCACCAACAGCTACGGGTACATACTACCTTATAGCTCATGTTGCGAATCCTCCCGTGCCCCACGCCTCCTTCCCCAGCTGCATGTAAAGGCTGCCAATATGACTGCGTACCTTACACCGAGCATGTCTAAGACGTCGTACGTGGACATGCCGCTCATACATAGACTTGGCTAATGCTCGACCAGTGACCATTTGTGGGCAGTGACATCTGCTGTGGGGACAGGTCTCAGCTTCCTTGTCCTGGTCGTCATCGCCGTCATGTATGCTCATCGGACATCAAGAGTACACCTCGACCGCGTCAGCTTCCGGCTTATGCTGTACTCCCTGATTGCCAAGTGAGCCATATATCGCTCTCAGATACTCGTTTCTTGACGCGCTCATTAGCATGTTCTTCGGGCTGTTCGGCACCATCTGTGGATATTTCACTGGGCCTAGTCCTGGATGTGCGCTATCCCTCTTCATCCTACAGGTCAGAGCTGCATCGCAGCTACTACTTGACCCACTGACACTGTCTACGTTCTTATAGCTTTCGCTGCAGATATCCAGTTTCCTGCCATTCTGCATCGCTCTCAACCTTCAGTCAGCGGTCTTTCATCACGGATGATCGCAGAAGTTCACGTCTCACAGATTGGTCGTCGTGCATGGCGTGAGATGGAAACATCTTGAGAAGTACTACGCTGCGTGTTCGGTTGTCATGGCCTTGGCTATCACAATCCCACCGTATGCTGCTGGACAGTATGGGTGCGTCTTCGCCGACTTGATACGATCGGAGTAGATGTTTCTGACACTGAAGTACAGCTGGGACCCGCTAGAGCTTCAGTGTTGGTACACCAATCACGTCCGGCAGCAACGCATTGCGTGGCAGATCGGAGCGCAACTCATCTGGACGGGCCTGACCGTAATAGGAGAGGTTTCGACTGCGTGCATGGTTGTCACCTACATGTTCCGGGCCCATGTATGTCTCTTTGCCAGACTACATCTTACACCCGTTAACGTATTGCGGGCTCAGTTGCGCCGCAAGCGTGTGCTCTCAGTTGCGAACTCGTCAATGTCTTCGGTATCTGGGTACTACCGTCACAAGACCCGCTCTCAAGCCGTATCAAGCGATAACTCGCTCAAGCCCATGGCATTCCATGCCAATACATATGCGAACGTGATCTTCCGCATTGGTGCGTCTTCCCGAGCCGCCCAGGAACGGCTATTGACTAACCCTCTATAGCGCTATACCCCTTAGTCTCTTTCATCATCAACTTGACAAGCATCGGCACGGTCATACATTCTACGTCAACAAATGGCATCCAGAACGCTAATGTGCGTATAACTGGCATCATACTCCGCGTATCAGATACCCTAACCCTTCTCCAGGATTATCGCATATTGCTGCTCAGCGACTTTCTGTATGGCGGCCGAGCTATAGTGTACGCTCTACTTGCTGCTACTGATTTGGTACGACAATTCTCACTTCTTTCTACCTGGACATGGTCTAATACTTTCACGTTGTGTACTAGTCATTACTTCGTGCAGTCCGTGCTTTTGTCGCGCACCTTCGAGGATGCAAGTGGGGCAGCACTGCTACTATCCGATCGAATACGTTCACCGGCACATCTCGAACGCGTCGCGACGACCTCGTCGTCCAAGTTGAGCTATCGACGGTCGTGGCACGCGACGCCGCCAATGGCGGTTCAAGTGCTTCAGACTCGGCAACCGACAGCAAAGAGCGGAATCTCACGGCCACTCGGGAAGCTTCCAGTCTAGTATCTGCCGACGGCGAGGCTGTAGACAAGGCTGAGCGAGGGATTCTTGTCTGCGTTGACCCTAGTCTGAATACAGATAACCCACCTCTGATGCCACCGAGAGCTATAGCGTTCGAGCTCAGCTCTCCGATAACGCGAACGCAGAGCATGCGACATAGATGGGAGCAAGCAGCTCGAGAGCAAGCCCAGGAGGACGAGTTCATGAGGATCATTTAATTGGAATGTCCGATTCGATATCATATCTCTCATTCACATGTAGTATCCCATCTCATGCACTGGCTTTTCGGTTGTCCTTATTTCTCACAGAATGTATATAGGATGAGGTGAATGCGGCGCCGAACTGCATATGCTGTTGAAACGCACTCCCTACCAGAGGTCATACATCATGTCAAATAGAAGGGATCAAGGATACAAGTATGCGAAAGAGTGATAGAAGCTGAGCCAGCTTCTATGAGTCTATAGGCAGGCTGTATGCTACCTAAGGTCAAGCCAGCTTTCCCCGACTTCATGTGGTCTATCCTTCTTCAGTCTCCCTCGTCTGGCTTGTACTGGGGCGTGCCTTCCCTTAGGCTCGGGCGGCACCCGTGGCGGTAGCGGTCGCGCAAGGACATACGCAGGTCCCTCAACGCGTATCGTAACCTTCGTATGTCCAATTCTATGGTGTTCGATCTTGGGTCGTGCTGGCGGTGGAGGTCTGACAGGCGAGGGAAGCGGTATTGGCTCAGGCGGTGGTGGTTGCACTCGTGTTCTGACACGGGGTGGTTCCGGAGTCAGCGGTCTCAGTGGCCGGATGTTGGGAGAGAAGGACGAAAGAGTGTGAGGTCGTGCGATCGTAGGAGGCTCTGGTGGCAGTCTCGACGAAGACGCGACAGCGTTCGGCCATCTAGACCGGGGCGTGCTCTGCACGCCTCTTGATGGCGTCGGTACAGACATGGGCGGCTCCCGCGCAAGCTGCCTATCCGTGGCGATCCGCGCATCGCAAGACTGCGTTCCTGTGCGTGCGCCTCCTGAGACCTTGCGATCTGCGAAGAAGCATGAGCTGAAGAGGAAAGGCATGGTGATGGATCTCCAGCAAACCTCAAGGACAAGGCCATCGAGACATATAAGGGTTTCCCTTTGAGCGAACCACAGCTACGATGTTCGGATGGAGCGGATACAAAGTCATGGACAATTCGGGAGCCTTGTGGTTGGAGAACAAAGCAACCACTATCACGAACCTGCGCAGTAGCCTGGTGGTTCTTGTTCAACTACCCTGACGTACGTCGTTCTGGCGCGCGCGATCTGTGCCGGGCCTGACAATGTATGGCAAGGGGAGGGAAAGGGCGCTGAGGGTGTGACCGACATCCAGAGTATTCTTGATCAATGACCGTGATTCACCTCCAGATATATGGGACACAATAGCCTGAATGAAGTTATTGAGAACTAATGCATCAGCATATAGCCATTTGTCCAGACAAGCAAACTACATGAGTGTGTTGTAATACAGTACGCCGCGGGTCCCCTCAAGGAGTATACTTCGGCAAGCCTCCAGGTCGAGTCCCTGGCAAAGGCCAACGCTTGTTCAGGGCATCTTCAGTTCTCCCACTGAACAAGCCAAGCTGCGCGACCCTACGCGCAACCTCTGATCGCGGACGAAGGGTCTTTGCGGTCATAGCACAGGTCCAGCTGAACATCCACACCGCGATCATGAGCAACAGGACCAGAAAGCAGCACGTAACGATATCGACAGCGCCGCGGTTGTAATCGTACGTTTTGCCGGGTTTGAGCGATTGGTGGGCGTCTTTCAGAAGGAACTTCATCATGGTCGGGATGATGACGAACATGGCGATGTCAAGGATGAAGATGAGTGCGAAGGTTCCCAGACGCCAGCGGCGGTGTTCCCGACACCGCGCACACGGCGAGTCTGATCCAAAACAGTAGCATGGAGGATCGCGGCGATTACGAAGGGTGGCGTCGAGCGGCACGAGAACGACGTTATTCGAGCGCATCTTAATAGACGTCACGGAAGTTAAGCTACGGGCTCTATCAACGGAGAGTGAAGACCTTGAGATCAGTAAGAACTCACGAAATGAAGGAGTGTGAAGGTATATGGGCAGCATCGCTCATCTTCCCCGCACTTTATGGGCGACATGGGGCAACCACCGCAAGGTTCAACCTCATAACCACTCAAGTTCTGGACGGCACGTGTGGTGACGAAGAGGCCCATTGTAGGAAGGTGGCATGAACGAACGTCAGTACACGGCGTTGGCCGCGGATTATATTCACAAAGAGACAAAGGTCGTATATTGTCAATGCGCCTGGCGTAGTACATCTGTTCGCTACCGCTATCTTTTTCTTCGTCGTCGTCGGAACTGCGTCTGCTTTCGTTCATCAAAGCGCTGCTTCCTCCAGAGCTTCTTCGGCTTTGAGATACTCTTCATCGCTCGAAAGCTCCGGGTGCTTCTTCGCGAGAACCTGAGGGAAACGTATCAACGACGTATGTCCAAGCACAAAAAGGCCCACCCACCACAAGGTCGCGCAGTTCCCCGACCGCACGCGCCATCCTCTCGGACGAGTCGGTCACCATCTTCTCCGACTCGGCGACGAGGAGACCCT
Organism: Peniophora sp. CBMAI 1063; assembly: GCA_900536885.1. Lineage (NCBI taxonomy): Eukaryota > Fungi > Basidiomycota > Agaricomycetes > Russulales > Peniophoraceae > Peniophora > Peniophora sp. CBMAI 1063. The sequence continues at coordinate 21,377 of UWZB01000042.1, forward strand.
ACAAAAGAACGAGAAAGCCAAGATCAGCATCGGTATCGCAGACGTAAGTGGAGATCGATAATCCAAAAGCGAATGGAGAATCAGGTAAGGAGAAGGATAGAAGGAGAAAGACGCACGGCGTTCTTGACGTCCCACTCCTCCGCGCCATCGGCGCGCAGCTTCTCGAGCCTGATCTGGTTCTGCTCGACCTCTTTGCGGTACATCCCGACCTCCTTCATCAGCCTTTGTGCGCGGGAATGTTATGCCTCAGCCTCAGATGTGCCCGTCTCCCGGCGAGCGAGATGCGCCGCACCGCTTGGCCACGCCGGCTTTGATCTTCAGTTGCTTGCGCGTCTTCTCGACCTCCGACATATTTGGGAATAGTACAGGCTAAAGCGAGAGATATGAAAGTGTGAAGGCGGAAGAACGAGATGAGCGCAGAAGGCAAGGGCCAACTCTGATACAGAGGCCGCCGCAGGAGAGATAGCGCGGGGAATGACGAGCGCCGACGCGAGTGGCGAAGCGGCGAAGGTTGGTTCGAAGTTTGAAGCAAGATCTCCCGCGTTACGCCATGCCGTAGCAGCTTCTCCGGGCCACCCTATATACAAACCGTTGAATACCATTTTTGATAAGTAGCAACGAGGCTCCGGGCTTTCTGATCACACAAGACGAGTTGTTTCCAAGAATGCGATGGCATTGTAGGAACGAGCAGGGCATACAGGGCATAACGGACATATGGGGGCATGGCGGAGATTGGCAGTATGAACCAGGAGACTACAACGCGTACGAAACAACAAACAGTCGTGACACAAGAATTACATCGATGAGACAGGCAAGCGAGTATGAGCAGTGCAAACGGCTAGGGCGCCCCAGCGTACCCGACTGGCAGGTGCGAGACGCCCACAACTGTACCTCGAGCCTCGCATGGCGAGGCGAAGCAACTTGGCCGCGGCCGCTCGTCGCGAGCGACATCTCCGTGGTGTACGTCGAGTGAAGCGAGTGCGCGATGGGTGTGCGCGAGTGCTCGAACTGCGTGTCGCCGCCGGCCCAGCCCGTCCGTGGCCCGCTCGGGAACACGGCGGCATCGCGCCGCAGGCGATGATCAGGCGCCGGCGACGAGGTGCGAGACGTTGGGGTAAGTGCGAAAGCAGATGCGAGATGCAAGTGTATGGCGGGTGGGGAATGGGGGTCGTGCGAGCATAAATCAAGATAAGTAATGCACGGGACCGGCGCGGAGGGCGGACGTGTCGAGGAACAACCGGGCAGGGGTGTTGAGTCGTCGCACTAGAGCGGGTAGCGGTGCGTGAGCCTGTGTATCGGCGCGCACAAGGCGCTGACGGAGGTGGCCGTACAGACATGGTGTACGCGATCTGTGCAGAGTATACCGCGGTGATTCGCGCGTATGGCGCGCTTCTCAAACCGCAGTTTCTGCGACGACGATGGCGGACACCGTTGTCTGCCGGGGACCGTCTTCACGTGCACAGCGCTGGTGCAGCAAGAGTGCGAACGAAGGCGTAAGGGCCGTACGTCGATGGAGCCGCTCGACTGGCGGGTGGCGGTAGAAGACCGTACGAAGGCCGCTGGCCTCGGGAGCGAACCCTTGCGAGAGGTGGTGAAAGAATGTGTTCGTGCGTCGCGGATGCACGATGCCGCGGTCGTGGCGTGTCGTCCAAGCCCTGCCCACGGTAAGGCGCCGGGAACAAGTGTGTGTGGGGGTCGTGAGGGATATCCGAAACTAGGAGTGATACAGTAATGTGATGCGGGAAGTCCATGTTGCGGTGCTAACAGAAAAGATGCGTGGGCCTGCGTCCTGGCAGGATGTACAGTTTCATCGATCATCGGGGTCGTGAATAAGTTTTCGTGAAAAGCGAGACTGAGCGCCTGAGATCAGAACGCGCCAGTCTGCTGCTGCTTAAGAAGCGCTTGTCGTTGCTCAGCGGTGTTGAACATAAGCCTCTCGTTGAGCCTGAAAGAGATAGATCAGTGATCTATTCCGATATGATGCGTAGAAGCAGCGCCACTTACTTGCGCAGACGTTGTGTCTCTTCCTCGGCCTGCTGGAGGCGAGTCTGGAGCTGCGTGTGCGACATTTCGAGGTAGCGAATATGTGTTGTCGCCCGGTCGAGAAGCGCGACCTTGCTCGACTTCTGGTTCGACACCGGGAGCACGTCCTTGAGCCGGCGGTAACCATCCCGAAGCTCGTCGCGGCGACGCTGCTCCGACTCGATGCGCTGACGGCGAACCTCTTCGCGACGGTTCATGGGACCACCCGAGCTAGAAAAGGGAGAAAACTCTCAGGACACGTCTATGTGACGGGCTAAATTCAGGGAACATACACATTGACGCCCGTCTGGGGAGCTATCGGGGCGTAGTCGTCATCGTCATCAGAGAAGTCGTCGGAAGACTTGGTCTTGCGACGGCGGACTGTGGGACGAGATGCGGAGGCCATCGGGTCGAACCGGTGAGCTGCGCGCGGGATCATCGACGGCGAGGGGTGCGAGCTGGACGAGTTGCGAGAGGTGCGACCCGACTGGTCCGACTCGGCGCCGCTCATGTTTGCCGCGAGTGCGCCGGGGAAGATGCTAGCGTTACTCGGCGGGGTGTACGGGCGGGCGGGCGGAGACGACGTGTACGAGGCGGGGCCATAGGTGTACTCGGTCATCGGGCCGGTCAAGTTGAGCCCGTAGCCCATGCTAGGGGACGAAGCTGAAGATTGAGGTGATTAGAGGTGATCTGCGGTGGCCAAAAAGGAAGTGTGCGTACTGGGCATGCCGTACGGTTCGCCGGCGTAGTGCATGATGTCGATGCCCGAGAGTGGGTCGAAGGAGAAGCCGGCGGTGGAGGGATCGATGTAAGACTCGGGGCTCTTACGCTCGTCGAGGAGGTGGAGGTTGTCAAGGGCAAGGGACATGGTGAGCGAAGATGACGTTCCAGACGTGAGCTCAAGCGTGACAAAGCGGTTCGGGGGGTGCAGCAGCTGAGGCGAAAACAACACAAGTTTATAAGAGCCCGGAGAACAACAAGGAGTAGGACGCTAGAGGAAGTGTTTATTCAACCCGGTCAGAGTGTGAGAGCGACGCCAAGAAATGAAAGAAGCGGACCTGGTGCTACACAACAAGGGATCGCGGTAGTTGTGCGAGCGACGCAACGGTAGCGACCACGGAGGACGGAGACGGAGGGGAAGCGGACGGAAGAAGCAGGGAAAGCCTCTGGAGAGGGTTGGGAGATCAGGTCTGCGGGAGGAATAGGTCTTATACCGTCGGCGAGCCGGTAGAGGCCTCGAGGCTTGATCGTACCGCTTCCATCCAGAACTCAGCAATTACGGCCCGGGACCTCGGCTGGCGCTTCCTGGCGCGCCAGTACCCGTCTGAGCGCCCCTTGTCCGTATAGCCCGCGCCCGAAAGAGGTCCCTGAGCCGTTCAAACCTTTCTCTCTGCAAATAAGCTCTTCCCCGTACCCGCGGCACTTTCAGAGCAAGCCCTGCGCTAGATACAGTCCATGTAATTCAAGCTCACTCTTCGCCGAGTCGCGGCGATGTTGTTCCAAGCGCTCATGACGGTCCGGAGCAAGTAGTGTACGACATCGATACGCGTAAACAAGCTTCCACAACGATCAACCTCTTGCCGGAACCATTTCTGCCTCCGCTGTGCAGAGCAGGAGGTTAACGGGAAGATCGGTCGATGGCTGGCAGGTGGCCGAAGGATACAGATGTAGGTCCCGACCTCACTCGTGCGATGAGCGCCGCCCGACACCCGCGCTCGTACACTCTCGCGGTGAAGCGCGGAGGCGTCGCTGAGTGCTCTCGGACTTTCTCCGCTCCCGATGGTATCGGTCAGGCTCATCCTCTCGGACGCTCTCACAATTCCAAATCGTAAAGTAGTCTCCTCCCAGACGTCCTTCAGTCCCTCGTGGATGCGATTGCATCAAGCTGAAATGCGCTCACGAGGCGTTCATCTCGTCTCTGTCACGCACTACATTTACTTCTTTCTCCTCACAGGCTCCGCCGCAGAATGGACGCTGCTTCTATTATGCTCATCGCGCGCTCATCCGGCTTGAACCCGAAGACCCCTGTCCTCCGCCACTTGCGACACTGAGGGCATCTCAGATAATTCAGCCACTTGCGCGTTTGCTGTACACTAGATGCGCTCAGATCGAGGGCGTCCGCCTAGTGTATTAGCGCACTGATATACGGATGTGGGAACGCTTCGCATGGTCGGCTTCGGCTGCGGAAAAATCCGCCGCCCGGAGCGGGTACAGATCTGTCCGGGCCATCCATCTTGACAGTCATATCCACAAAGCGATTCAGGTCTTCAAGTTGCCGTTCGGGTTCTGGCCGAAATTAAGCAGGTCGAATGATGCATTACAGCAGCGGTCGCGGTGGCACGGAGCCAAAGCGCCGCACACCGATGGCCGCACCAGGATAGCGCACAACAAAGAGGACTACAGTCGCGGGAAGCACGTCGTGGTTTGGGGGTCGTAATTCGTGAGGAGTTCGTCAATGGTGGGGGTTCGTCAATGTGTGAGAGACAGGCGAAGTCAGGGAAAGCAGTCCGTTCGGAGCACGGGATGTGGGGAAGTTGGGGTTGTGCGGAAGCAGACAGGAGCACGGAACGGCCAGAAGGCGCCTAAGCGTTGTAGTAACCTAGGTTCGCGAGTTCATTAAGCAGCACTTTTGTCAAAAACGGGATGGCACGGACCTCCATAGAACGGCCCTTTCATACTTGAGTAGTGCTCCAGTCGCTTGGAGAATCTCCAGTTCAGAAAGGCGGAGTACAACTGTGAAAATATCGGTGAGACGGGTTGGGCCAGTTGCAGTAGACCTTACCTGGAAGACAAGATCGATCAGAAGAGAGATGATGAATAGTGCTCTCAATGTTGAGAAGCCTGAGGTGCAGAAGGCGCTCGGTAGAGTGGATGTCGACGTGGACGTTGTGAAATCTGACGTCGTCGAATTATACTGTACGCCTCCATTATTGCACTCCCATTCAATCCCAGTCTCATCACGGTCGAGTTCGACGATCATGATGATACAGCGCACAGCCGAGACGACGATCAAGATTGGCCACAAAAACTTGCAGACTCGGGTCCAGATGTATGATTTCTGCGTCCCGGCTCATGTTAGAGGCCTGTATGAACGAGATGCGCCACAGCCAACGTACGTTGGATAGCGCGAGGCAGTTGACCAGCGCCACTGCTGCAACGGCCATGCCGATGCCACCGTATATAAACCTGCATACAGGTCGTCAGCTAGTACGCAAGGGGAGAACTATGATATCTTACCACTCCGGGTAGAAGAAGAACCAGTAGCTGCCGTACAGAAATAATATTATGGAGCCAGCAATGCTGTATGCCTGAATGGACTGTAAGCCGCATGATCATGGGCACTCAGTTAAGCACACACCGCGATGATCACGTTCCAAGCAATTGCCCCAGCACGCTGCATATTTGTATTAGCATGATTATCGCGATGAGCCTATGCGAACTCGGAGCGAAGTACGTACGAGAGGCAGCACCAGCAAGCAGTTATCACACCTGCGCATTCATGACTATGTCAGCTACGTTGTATCAACGAACGACGTCAGTTGAGCCGTACCACATGTTATCAAAATAACTCGGCGAGTTTCGAGGCGGCTTCGGAGTCTTGGGAGGGCTTGCGGTATGTACAAATGGAAAGGAGAGGCCAAAAAGAAAGGAAAAGATCGTCAGTCAAGGCGCGAGGGCCCGTGCGCACGTCGTCGTCGTCGTTGGGGAAGAGAAGCTCGCCGAATGCAGCTTTCCCCGCCTGCGCTGTACTGCCGCCGCCCACACCACACGTGCGAACCGACGTCAATGCAGGGGCCGTGCCATTCGCACCTTGCTTTTCTCCGTTTATTCGTCGTCGCGCAAATGTCTATGCTCCCAATTGACTGACGACGACGGGCAGTTATGTTGCCCGACATGCCTTGTGTGTCCGAAGGCTTCCCCAGACTTTCGGCGTCGATTTCCCCTCGTTCATATCGGAGATCCCTGCAAGTAGACTTCCGTGGTATCTCCCAGATGTTCTTGGACGACTCCATCTCATGATCATCCGTCTCCTCCGAAACCCACGATGCGGCTACTCTGGTCACTAAGCATTTGCTCTACCAAAGGCAACCTCGGAAGTTCTGGTGAAAGAGGCGCCCTGAATCGGTCCCGGGCCTGGTGGACCGGCCCGCAGCATACGTTGTACGACTCGGGGGAAGCGTCCCAGGGCCTTCCGCACAGCGTAGCGCTTCCACGAACCTCTTGCCGCCAGACTTGGGCTTCTCAAGCCCTGGCGCTCCGGTGAAGTATCCTTCAAAAGAAACGCAGCACAGGATGTCAAGTAGCGATGGTACAGTCGCGAAACCCAATCATGTGTTCAGATACTGTAATTGAGCGTTTGATTCACATTCACGGTTGGCCAGCGCGCTCGCCACTCGTCGAGCTTTCCGCTAGCAATGCCGTAAAGACGTAGAACGACGCTATCACCGGCCCTTCTCGCGCTATCGCCCATCCATTCCTACCTTCGCCGGACTCATCTTCCACAGACTGCTAGGCGTGACCAAGTATCTTGAGTATCCGAGCGCCTTAACTTGAACCCTTTGACGATCTGACTCTCTGCCCGGACTTTTCATCATTCGTAGACCTTTCCGACCGCCTTTCTATGAATCTGCGTAGACCCCCGGCATTGGCTAGGATCCGCTTCCTATGTTCTCCTTCCCAAGCAGGACCTTTGCGCCGTATGATCACGAATCTACGATCCTCTATCAGGCTCCCTTAGCCCACTTCATCCCGTATAAGCGCCAGCGCCATCGGGGGCTGCGCGCGACTTTAGCAATCAGTGTCGGACAGCTGACAGTTCTCATCCTGAGAGTGCCATAGATGGCGGTTCTGGGCCTCCCTCTCCCCTCATCATGCGCCTCACTGGCCCACCATCTCCTGCTCCGATGGAACGTAGCGCTTCCTGCCTTTCAAGTCCACTTCATAGAACCCGGACACTGGTAAAGCGCTCACGGTGGCAGAAAGTTTGCCCTCACAAGCCTGCGGCAGTGATGAACCCTGACGAATCTTCGGCTGAGTCTCCTCCGCCACTGGTAGAAGCTCGCCCGAACTCACATTCCTGTAGAACCCTCCTAAGATAATCGACCTTCTGCTCAAAAACCGATGATACTTCGCCCATATCATTGCACATTCATAACAACTATTAGAGTCTCAGGTCAGGTATCTTCCTCTGAGGCGATCCCGGCCGCGAGTCTGCTGCCTCGAGCGGAAACTTCTCAATAGCAAGATGCCTGAAGTGGCCGCCGATCATCCGAGCTGCGCCCCTCACCCGGGTGGGCGCCTCTGCCTCCTCCGACCCAGCACGTAGGGACCGCGGACCGTCTTGCCCATCTCCACCCTCCACCCTCCGCCCTTCGAACGTTCGAACGTTCTGAAGTAGAACTGTACCTGCCGTAAGGCCAGCGGCGATGCGAGGCTCGATGCATTGCCTTTCAAGCTTCGTCTTCGCATATCGATCTATGTGCGCCTGGTCGTACCTTCTTTGCGCCACCGTCTACAGGCTTCTATACAACCCAGTCCAACGTCCATACCCTACAGTCCCTATATTCGATTGCTTCTGCCGCTACAAAACTCCGATAGACGCCACAACTCTCCGCTGGATGCCATCACTGCTGCAAGCTTCAATGAAGAGCTTTCCACGAGCCCACAATCTACCGGTTCACGAGGTGCATCGATTGTTGAGGGCCGTCGGGACATCACTTGTGTGTACCTGCCGCTTCTGACGGAACTGCTCAACTTTGTGTGCAGGTCTTTCGACGTATCGTGCTTCATTTTCGGAGCTGCGCCCGCATTTTTGCGCCCCTCTGTACGCCCTTGGGCGGCGCACGAGGTCGGGCCGCGTGTAGATGAAAGAAAAAGGGGGCGCTGATGCCTGTCCCTCGATGGCAGATCTCGACTTGGCCGCTGCATCGACTAGCCGAGGGGCGGTGCAGATGTTGTGGACTTGGTTGTGAGGAAGGGGCGAGGCGCACTAGGTGTCGGGTCATCGAGCGGTGAAGTTACAACCGCGGTCCACACCGGTTCCACACCTTCATACTTCCCTATCAGTTGTATCCAAGAGCATGCCCACTTCAAGTCAGCAGCTTCGATAGAAGCATCTAATGGTACATGGATCTACTGGACCCTATGGCAAGCGCCAGTAGCCCGTCAATGCTCATTCATTGTCCGTAATACCCCAACCCAAGAGACTGGCAGAGCCGCAGCCTGCAACATGCGCCGCCGATCGCACGTACGTAGACTAGGTTTTGCAGCCTTCAATCATCACCGCAGCAAGCGTGAACACATGTTCTATGACCTTGAAAGCTGATATGATAGTGCTGTGTCGATGTCGGTGAAGTCGGTGGCAGAGCAGCGAGCAAACAGTCTTCAATGACGGTTGTGGTGTAGATCGTGATTCCACCGACTCAGCATCGGTGAAGTGCACCTCGTGCAGGTGCGACAAGTACTGGAAGGTCTATACGCGTTACAAGGCCTGTGATACTTACCCTCCAATCGACCACAACTCTAAAAGCAGCAGCTCAATGCGCATGCTAATAAGGCCGCTACGGCGACAGACGGTAACTTGCCAACTCGACTTGGGACTTGACGGCCTCTTCTGCACATCGTCACGTAGATCCGCTTCTAGCTTCAGCACAGCTTCAGAGATCTAGGCCATTGTACGTACAAAGCCTGCCCGTTGAAGCACCTGCGAATCTTCTGTGGCCCGGAGGTCGAGGCGCCCGACACCGTGCATCAATATCGCCGCGTGGATGCCTCGTGTGGGCCGCGTGCATCAGAGCCTCGTGTGTGGATCAGATGTTGGCCCAGGCTACTGTCATAATGATACTATCCACGGCCAACGTAGACTTCATGCGGCCTGTATCTAAGTACGACGTAGACCTACGTGGACGTCAAGAACAACGCACAGGGCGGCACATGAGGAATAGGTCAGTCGCGTATCTGGATCAGCAACAAGATCCCACGCACTGGCGCAGGTTACAGGCTCGATTGAGTTGAGGTACTACCCCAAACTCGCAGCTACCAGGACTGCTCAGATATATCATTCATACACTCACAGAAGAGGACGAGAAAGCATCATGCTTCGACGTCATTCTAAGGATCGAATATCTACAACACAGTCCTCTGAGCGCAGGACTCATCCGCGGCACTACCGCTGCCCGCATGCCACTCGTCACCCTGCCAATCTAAGCACATTCTGGCCCTTCAAGCGCGGCAGAAAACCAAAACCTGGGACTACTCAGGTTCACGCAGTAGTCGTCACCAGTATATCTTGCTTCTTTGCGTTGCAGCGCTTCTTTGACCGCGTGCGCATTCCAGATCTAAGCCATTGATTCCATCCCAAGTCGTGCCCTCCATCTGGAGTGGTATCCCTACAGCGGACTCTTGTTCTGGTAAGCCTTTCATGCGGCTACGGTGCGCAGTGAGGCGGGTCATCGCGCCCTTGAATAAGGGCGCATTTCCTGGGCCGTGAGTCGAGAGCGCGAACACGTGTATACAACGAGGCAGCCTGTAAACTCCCGGTCTTGCGATCGCTGATTTCGGGCTGCACGGCGAAGAGATATAGGTCAGTAGTATGAGAGAGCCGAAGAACATATAGTGAACTAGCACGTACGCTTAGCACACAGAGCAGATGCGATGAACGTTCACCAAGGTTGGACCCGATGGAGGAATAAGAGATGTACATTCAGTCTCACCAAGAGAAAACACAGATATCTACAAAACTACAGGAAGCCAGACGAACACGCAGTGATCAGGTAATGCGATAGTAAGGCGCGAGTCAAGGAACATGAGATGGTAGGACAAGCAGGTCAAGCGGGGCATTGCGGCTGGCGCAGGGGGCGTACGTATCGCAGGGGGTCGTGAGTAAGCGTGAACAGTCCGTAGAGGGTCGTGGAGATCAGCGCGCGGATGACGATGGAGGATAGTTGTGAATGTGCAGATAGCCGGAGAGGGTAATAGGAGATGTGGTGGGATATAGGTATCGGAAGACCGCGCGCAGGATATCAAGACGTGTGAAGGTTCGTTAGGTGTGGAGCGTAAGGAATTCGCTTGAGTGCAGAAACGCGTCACCAGGACGCGCTCGCTTGGAGTATAGGGACGACCTCAACGTCGAGGAAAGGGGCGCGATCGACGACGGGCTATGCCGCGTGTGATCATCCCATCAACACCTTCAACCCAAGAGCGCGCCCTTGCTGAGCATACAAGATAGTGGTGACAGTAGTTGTGGCTAAAGAAACATTTGCAGAGAAATAGAGAGGCAGATGGATGCGTAGAACCGGAATTGCGACGGGAACAAGAGCGGTATTGCGGCCACTCAGTATTCGTCCGACGAGGGGCTTGACATTGCCGAGGGCGGCTCTCCAGAGACGCTCGCAAGACCATGGGGTCCGGCTTTGCCAGGGGCGTCAGGAGGGGGTGATAGCGGGCGTGAGTCGAGGCTCATACCCGGCGACTGTCCACCAGGGAGCTTTCCGGAGAAGGCCATCTTCTCGCTTATCTGGCGGAGGGTCTTGACCTCTTCCTCGAGACGTTGGATGTGCTGCGTGAGCGTGTCGTTTTGCTTCTCGAGCTGGACGATATGAGTAGTGGCTGAAATTTCAGATGTAGATCAGGAATAGCACGCTCGTCGCATTAAGGAGTGATGATTTACCGCGCTCGAGCAGATTGACCTTGCTGCTCTTCTGGTTGGACACGGGCAGCACGTCTTTCAAACGCGAGTAGCCGTCGCGTAGCTCGTCGCGACGGCGCTGTTCGGCCTCGATCCGCTGACGGCGCGTCGCCTCCTTGCGGGTGGTGGCGATCGATTCGGCAATGGACACGCCCATCTCTTCGTCTGAGCCGTCAAAGGACCTTCCACGAGAGCGCCTTCCGGACGAGTTTGAGGGCGACGGAGTCGGGTTGTAACGCAGGCTGCGGTGGACGAAGCCGTTGCCGCGGGAGGAACCGACCGAGGAATTTCGCGAGTGGTTCGAGTGATATTCTGCGCCGCTTGTATCGGAGCCGGAGATGGGGGGCGAGAGAGGGCCGTAAGGCGACTGGGGTGGCGGGGATGGGTCGGGATTCGCCGCGCCGCGATAGATGCCATTGTCGAAGGGCGCATGCTCAGGCGCGCCAGACATGAGGTTTAGGTCGCGCGTCCCATACTGCATGTTCGGCGGGAGCATTTGCGCTGCGTTGCAAGAAATCAGCCACGAGTATCTGCACGGAAATTAAATCCACACACGAGGCCCAGAATACGGCGGCATGCCACCACCTGGGTACCCATAAGGGTGCGTGTCGTCCGGAGCGCCATAGTAATATTGCCCTGGCGCCATGCCTGCCGCGCCATGCTGCTCGTCGCCCGTCGGATTCATATTGTAACAATCGTTTTAAAGGAACAAGTCGTCAGTAGAGACTGCCGGTCAGAAGCACCAAGACGGGGCGAGGGCGAAAAAGATATACAGCAAGAAGGCGGACTATAGAGTCGAGGAAGAGTAGGCTCACAATGGCTTGACGCACGATTGACTTCGTTGATCGCGTTCGCACGCTCTGCGGCGTCAACGTGTTTTCTGACCTTTTATCTCTTGAATCTCCGACTCGCCCTTGTTCTCGTTCCGGCCGGCACAATCCTCCTCTATCGATCTCGAGCTACATTCCTACAGTATCCTGTCTGATTATCTTTTGGTAGCTCCATGATTCAGATTCCGCGGCCCTGCCATATGCCATTTTCAGTCGCGCGGATCGCAGGTCACCGAGTTACAGAGACAACTCGATAATATATCGACCACCCTCTCAGCGTCGGCGCAGTCCTCTATATGTACACTATGGTGATTTGATATCATCCTAGCATTGCGCGAGATGCGTTGTAACAGCGATTGAAGGGAGCTGCTGGCTTGCTGCTAGCAAATTGTCGCCCTAGTCTCTGCTCCAGCCGGCGGTGCTATACATTTGACCCCATGCTGAACATGAGATTCGTACGCCTAGACGCCATCAGTAGTGCTGGGAAGTGGCGATTGGAGGCGGAGCATCCTGAAAATCTCAGTCACGCTGGAAAGTACAATATGGCTGCCAGCCTCGACGGTGCTGAATGATGATGAGCCAGGGCATTCGTGGTTCCTTACCGGCTCCATGACCCGTAGTGCCGTTCACATCATTCTATCCAGTCGCTCCTCCACAGGGGTACATGGGATGAAGATCGTCTTGCGAGGTGGGTGAATTCGCACACTTCTTCTTAGTCTGGCCGTTAGATGAGTATTCTAGCGAACAAACAGCTCTTGAACGTTTCAACGTTGACGGCGGATGGTCGATTTTTGAGGAGCCTCCTAGACCAAAATGAGGAGGCTTGAAAAACTCAGCGAATGTTTGCAAGCGAGTAGAGAAGCAGGACTCAGCAATCTTTCCGCACGCGGACAGGCAGTTTTCGTTGCTTCGTGAGTGAAGAAAGGTAGGCTTGCACAGTGCTTGCACCCCGTTACGGAGGCAATATGGGTCTCGACTTGACCTTTTTGTGTTTCAAGCCCGACGATCCATCGGTCTCTCGATCACGGCGAACAGAACACGGGCACGCGCCCGTCAGCCTGCTGGAACGGTTCGACTTGAACTACATATACTAATGGTCGTCAGTGCCCCTCCTGAGTGGCGCTCAATACATCAAGGTCATAGCGAGCTCAAGACATCATGCACAACGCAAGCCGTCAACGAGTCGTCGCGAGTCCTGACGACTTGCGCAAATTGTAGGCTTCTGACAATAGCGGCTGTGCGCGAAGCGCAAGCGCTCACAACCGATCATAATCACGCCCCTTCAGTCGGCACAATCATCGCCCTTTGAGAGCTCTGGAGTCTTATACAGTCGGCTCCGCAAAGACTGTATTGGGACATATTCTCTTTAGTACATTAGGGCGAGGACAAGATGAAGATGATGGAGGTTCAGTCCGACCTGCGACAAAGAATCCAACCGTGTGGCCCGTGAGCGCGGTGATTGCCGACCGGCAAGGCCCGAACTGTATTCGATCGCTGAATTCCTTTCTCTCCTAACAGTCGTGGGCGCTCCGTCAGCGTTCCTAACGTATTGGCCTCGGTTGATACGAACTTTGAGTCAGACGGCAAATCCGATAGTACGCTCTTCCCAGCGACCATTGTTGTACTGGGACCCGTGACGAAGCACCGCCTGGGCTTGTGAAAACGTTCGCCAACCCTTCATCTTGCCGTTGACCCGCATCGGATTCAACTACTCGCTTCTCCTACTTGCTCGCATTGCGTCCTTGCGCAAGATCGTCTTGACTGTTGCACGCTCTCTGCAAGAGCTCATACGCGTTCTGGGTTGCCAAAAGTACGTGTATGCGTCAGCCCACAGGCGCTTCGGTGCCCTTGCGCCACCATGATCCCCTGACTCCCTTACACAGCGGCAGTACATTCCGCTCAGTATCTCTCTGAGACCCCTCCGGCGGCCGCAATAGCCTATCAACTACTGCTTTTGGAGCACCATATTCATGGAACATCCTTTGGAACGATGCTTCCAGCGTATCTTCTTCTGCTCTGACGACTTTGACTATAGTTGCAAATGCTGTTGTTTCCCATGCTGTTGTCGCTGTGCTGCCTCGCAGCACACGAACAGGATCACTGGAGGGGCTTGGGAACCCGCGGATCCCTGGCTCGCTTCGTCAGACATCGGTCGTCCACCGATGGCGTTTATTCGTACACAGCCATTGAAAAGCCCTCCCATGCATGCTTCTCCAGGCGGTGTAATGCCCCGAGCCCATCCCAACTTCGCGTCTTCTTCGCCGGAAGAGCTGCGAATGTCCGCGGATGTAGTGCTGAACCATATCAACCCCGCGTTCGCCGGAAGCCAGAGTCCGCCGTCGCAAGGCGATGTGGCTCGAATGGACCGTGTGTGGGAGAAGTCGAGGTGATGGACACGGACAGCGGGCACTTCGGGATGTACCACAGACTCTCAGGGGGTTCATCCCGCGTTATAGTAAGCTGTTCCTTCACACAAGCCCAGTCGTCATTCACTATGAAATCATGTAGTTATTCGATGTTGTATGAAGGCACACATGACTGGCTCGGTCAGTGAGCTCAGGTCATAGGGTGGGGCTCCTGCTTCCGTTTCTTCTCTAATTTGTCTGGCTCTCCTGGCTTCGTCTCTCACTCATGTACAAAGCGTGAGAGCTATTCATCGCTTGGACGTGACAAATAATGCATCTTGTCCTTTGATAGACAGCTAATCGGACACGACGAGACACAGATTCACATGCATGACCTTTCTCGGTACCACGTTGATGGCACGGTGTTGCTGTCTCGTACCAGGGCTGCCATCTGGCATGTCCGGTTTCTTTGCAAAAGTATGTACTCCCGGCAGCAGCTCGGGTCTGAGCGAAAAAGGATAACTGTCGATTGAATGTAATAGAATCAACATAGTTGATTGAAGCGCCGAACGAGAAGAGTGGACATCTACGAGAGCACAGGGGGTTTTGATCTATTTCGAGGCGCACGTTGATCAGTGTTGGCGGCAATAGATGCATGAGCGTTGCAACGTACGTACGGTGTTGAACGGTCAGGTGTACAGACCGTTTGGTACATTTGCCTTGTCCCTCAAGACGCACCCAGAGTCTGAGTCAAGATTGATGCACGGTCAACCTGAAGCAGCTACCGTTAGCTGATTGCTGTACTATAGAAAGCATAATGGAGTCTACGACGTTCTGTTGCAACGATCCATGACGCCATCGACGTTCCTTCAGAGAGGACGACTGTCGCGTCCAAGATCAGATCACCCTGATGTGGGGAAAGGCAGGGGTCAATCCTCACGACGCCTCGCCATTGCGTTTGTGGCGACGAGATCGAGTTGCGCCGTGATCAACGTAGGGGTGACCACTCAGACATAAAGTGCGAGAAACGGGTGAGAGCGGGAAGTATGCCCCGAGGGGCTGAAGGTGAAGGCTCTGGGATAGAACATCGAACTGCCCATCTCTTATTTATACCGCGTTTGCGATCGGAGCCGGTCACTACCCGCTGGTGATGGCCCATTTTCGATGACAAAGGCTCAGACGAGCACTTCGGATGCGGAGGTGCATGTGGTTTTAATCATGGAAGCTGTCGGACGTGCGACAAGTGCCACTGCAAGTAATCAGTGACCCGCGGCAGCGAGATACATGGGGGCTCAAATGAGCTATCTGCCCAGTTCACGGGACCCGGAGTTAACACATACGTTGACACGCAATCAGGATGAACAGGCTTGGGCCACTTTGCTACGTATCGTGGCTGAGCGGCGCAGGCACCTGATCGTCATCGGCCTCTCGTTTGCAGAGGGTGGGCAGAAGTTCGGGGCAGATCCCGACACGTCGAACAATCAGCCGCCTACAAGTGTTTATACATCGGTAGGTGCATATGACCGACACAGCCTTACCATTGGTTCCGTCAGAAAAGTATCATACACGGTGGTACTCGCTCTGAAGCATCGAAACCCTCGAAATTCGGACCGGGCTCCCAAGGGCACCCGCAATGGGTTGGAGCTGAGGGGGTAAGTTTCCGACTAGGTTGCAAGTCGCCCTTGGGAGACTTTGCAAGCGGTCGATGCTGTTCTAGTAGAAAAGGCAAAAAATGATAATTTCTATTTTATCCCGGTCATGCTTCATTATACACCTCAGTACAACAGCCATATTCTGAAAGGACGGCTTTCTGAAGTCTTTGAGATTTGAATTGAGATTGGTCAGTGAGGGAATTGAACAGACGACTTCACAGGTCGCGGTCCGCGTCTCGTACAGTCCGCGCGCAGTCCGCGCGCACAACGATTCAGCTAACAAGGCTTTATTGGGCTATTACTTAGCCTCAATATATTATTCGATTGGGTTGCCTTCTTTTCATGCCGTGGTGCGTCGTGACCTTTCCTTCGTCTTCGGCGTCGATCGTGTTGCGATATATTTTCCCATCCGGATTGCCTGGACCTTTTTCTCACCCACATCCTTGCTGCTCTCTGAACTGATGAAATCGAGGGATGCTTACGAACCAGTCTCCACCAAGCAGTGCACCGATATTACCTATGAGATAAGAACATATCCAGAACAGGCTATCTATCTAGCCCTTCGAAGCCTGCGAAAAGCACACTTGTCCTGAACAGGGTAGCTTATCATCTCATACAATATAGTCGGAACACTGTAGCAGCAATGCTGGGAACACTTGGCAGATGTATCGGCCCAGATTCAAGCACAACGGGACGAATTCGGGAAGTCTCTAGTCGGCCATAAGTACTCGAAGCCCACATGCAACCGACTTGGGACTCGGGACACGCTTGCAAGTGTGATTCCGTTTTCCTGACGTCGTCGAGTTTACACTCCGACACGATAAGGTAGTGACATCGCGGGCTAGCACCGAGCCTCATACAGGCGAGCCTCCAAACCTACATATAACACGTTTAAGATAGTGCTCAGAGTTGGAGGACATCGATGCGCTATACATCGAGCACAGACGGAGATAATGAGCGCGCAGTATAATCAAGCATATGAGTATGTCGCAGCTCTCTGCGTTGATAGAGAAGACCCTAGGGCAATCAGAATTTGATCCAGAGCACAGTATAGAGCTCACACTGCGGTCGCGCACAAAGCCGGTCCATGGTTCGCGCCGACTACTTATTGGCTTGCCTCACACGCACAGGCCAGAGACGCTCCGGGAGTCAGGGATGCAGCATACGCCGTTAATCTGTCAAGCACGTTAAACGTAGTAGAAGTGGCTCACGAGGTTGAGACTCATACTCTTACAAGCGTCCATTCCGACTGCAGCACGGGTGAAAGTCAATGGAACTACTCCCATTCTCGAGACTGAACGGGATTAGCGATGCCCGTAGCGATCGTAATGGCTAGAAAGGTATGGCACTTTGCGTCGTGGGAGCCAAGCCGACGTCGATGCAATTACGAAGCTGAAGACGAACAGAGTCCGCTCCTGGCGAGGCGTGCGCAAGCTACATTCTTATGCCTTTGGAGACCCCGCAATGCCCTACGCAATGCTTTGCTGCTGATAGTACTGAATAAAGCACCGAACTCATCAAGCCCTATCGGGAAACGAGCCGAACATGTATGTACCCGAAGGCGCAGGCGGTACATTATGAGCATGATAGGCCGCAGAACGCAGGAGCGGGTCCAGTGTCGTCTGGAGGAGGCGTCATCGGTTTTAGATATGTGAACGTGATGACCGTCGAGAGCAACCCACGCGACGACGCGGCCGTCGGAATGCAGTCGCGGTGAAACTCTGCGCGGGCGCATTTGAGGCCGTATTCCGCATAGTGGGTTTACTCATGTCGGCTTACTCATAGGCTCATATAGGAGAGGGAAATGTTAAGAACGTGATAGTTGACGAAAGCAAGAATGCCGTGAAACCAACAAGGAGGAGGGTGAAACGACAAAACGGCGATATAAACAGGGAGCAGATCTAGCAGCGCGAATAATGTGACCGACAGGTGTAGCTAGTACTTGGAGCATAATAAGATGGTGAGTAGATAAGAAAACAGAATATGAGCATCCGGTACACTCAAAGTACAATGTCGCGCCCAGGGGCCTAGAGTTAGGTCTGGTGGTCGAGTTCATGATATGGGTAAGACAAGCTCGGCGTCTTGCCATGCCCTCCCTGACCGGGACTGGCCTCCACGATCTCGAAGGGTTCATCAACCGCAGCCGTGGGTGTTGTGATAGGCGGTGGACTAGCACGCGAGCTGCTCTCGCTCGAGCGATACTGTTCCGGCAACATCGGGCTGGGCGGCAACGCCTCTGTAGCCGTGCTCGCTCGCGAGCCACGGACAAGGTCAATCATGCTGGGTCGCCGTTTACGCTCCTTGCCGTTTGCGTTCGTGGAAGCGACTCCATTCGAGGCATTGTTCTCTTCGAGACTTGGACGGCCATTGCCAGCACCCCAACCCTTCAAGATGCTTTTGCGTGCGGGAGGCTCAGTGCTCGGCGGTCGAGACGTCGTGGCCTGTGGGGGCGGTGGCGTCGGCGAAGGTGCGGCCGAGCGAGGAGAACCGGCGCGCCGGATGGGGTACGGGCTCTCCTGATCGAAGGTGACCGCACTGATACTGCTCTCCTTCGCACGTCGAGCCGCTTCGGCAGTCGTCATAAATGGCGCATTGGACGAACCAGTGGGTGCACGTAAGGACGGGTGATTTGGTGGCAACATCGCGTTCGTCACGACCTCCTCACTGACGCGCGGCATTGCGGTGGGCATCGGTGGCGCCGGGTTTGCAACGCGGGGGGCCGACTCATGCGAGACGGATGTCTTCCGACTCTTGCGCCAGAGAGTCCTTATTGATTTGACCGGGTTGAGGCTCGCACCCTGCTGATTCGGCGCCGCGAGAGTGGGGGTGACTTTAGCCACAGGAGAGAACTGGTCTTCCGAATCCAAGCTGAACCGACTGCTGAGCTTGCGAGGGCCGTCAAGCGATCCGATGGAGTCCGTGCGGACGTGCACAAGCGTCGCGCCATCGGATGTGCTGCTTCGTACGCTACTTTCGCTCGTCCGTCCAGGCATTGGCGGGGTGGGCTCGGATGGGAAGCGACCAAAGGGATCGGGCGATAAGGGAATGATGGGTGAGTTCAGTGAGCCGTCTGAGCGCCGCAGGGAGGCAGGCATGATGTCTGGGTACCGGGGATCGTGACCTTCATCATGAGCGCGTCGCCGCGCCGCGCTCTCTGCGCTTTCTGGCGCAGGACCGCCGCCGCCGCCAAACGATGCCTTGTACGGGCTTGAAGGGACAGCTGTCGAGATACCATTGATCGCGAACTTTGGCGGCGCTGGGAAGTCGTCTGCGTCGACTGACGGGTCGAGTTCCAATGAATCATCGTTATCGCGCGACGATAGTGCCGAGTATGGAACCGCGGGCCATTTCGGTGGGGAATCAGAACTGCATTTGGGGTATATGGCGTAAGCTATCCCGTACAAATATGTACACAGTAGCCGGGCGGAGACAGCTCTCACTTTGACTGGCTTATGCTACCGACGCTCGAGGCTGAGAGGTATCGTCCATGAGACGCAGTCTGGGGTGATAGTGCGCGAGACCGTGTCAGCGAGGATGGTGATGAGGGGTCGAACGACGGCTCATCTTCATGCTGGAGTCTGCGAGGCGAGAGAGATGCAAGATTCTGGGTGGCAGTTTAGCAAACATTTTACCAGATACGAACAATCATACCTTTTCAAGCTCGTCTAGGCGTGCCTTCATGAGGAACTGGCTACGGCGCTTATCGTATGGGTCATTCTCGTCGTACTGTGTGGAGCACCGTCAGTCAATATCCTTCTCTCGAGCCAGGAGAACGCGTACCTCGACTGAGTCATCAAACTCAAGGCCTAAATCGAGCTCATCGAAGTACACGCCGGTACGCCTGTCCCCGCCATTCATCTTGCGGCGTCGTCTCCTTTCCCTACTCTCTTCGCTTCCGTCATCCTCTTCATCGCTCTCACGGTAAGGGAGTTTGACGCGGCCGCGAGAATCGGCGCTGTTCCCGCTTGGTAGGGGTGAAGGTTCGCCCGACGCGATGAGTGCCTCCGGATTGCTGCGTGATGGCATCGTGAGTGGTGGCGGTGGTCCTCTGCGTCTGCGTCCGCCCTCATCATCCTCGCCGTTCACACGAACAGTGTAGTCCTCGTCTTCATCTGGAGATTCTGAACGTGGTGCATACTCCGGGTCATAATCTCCATCGTTCACATCCCCCTCTTTGGAGACGAGGAAGCGCGGTACAGCGCGACGATCGACAAGCCTTAATCCAATGCGTCCATCGCCATCCTCAGCAGGTGAGCGCTTCTTGAGATTCTGCTTTCGTGAGCGCAACCATGGCGCGTACCAGGTCGCCTTGCGCTTGTCTATGTCAAACTCGACCTTCGCAAGTATAGGGATAAGAGAGGGTGACGAGAGGCCAGGAAGATCCATGGAGTCCGCTCTGGATGACCCTGACGGGAGCGAGGTATCAGGCGTCGACGCCTCTGGATCGCTCTCGGAAGCGGCATTCGTACGCGTCGTGGAAGATGGTGTCGACAGGCTCAATGACGGGGCTGATGGCTTGTTGGTTGCGGTGACGAGGGGGCGGAGCGACGTAAGTGTAGCCGTCGAGGCGGAGGACGGCGGATTGAGACCAAGGCCTATAGGTGTACCCGACCGCGGGGAGAATCCTGCCCCGTCCAGCTCGGTCTTAACTACGCGCGTCCACAGATGTTTCCAGACATCCTCCGTCAACCGCGGCCCGGGTTCCTCTGGCTCCGGACCATCCGGTGTAGGGCTCGGAGCGGGGCTAGCGGTACCGGCAACGAGATATAATATCATGCCTGTCGTATTCGGTAATGCGTATTCCTTCGCAATCGCACCGAGTTGGGCCTGGAAGGAGGGAAGGAAGGGTACAAGGGTCCCGCGTCTGAAGTGTTTGTGGTATCCTGACGCAGACGAAGGTGGCGGTGTGAGCAAGACGTCCTGGTTGGCCGTGTCGTGTGGTAAATGATGCGGGGGTATAACATGCAGAAGGTACTTTGACTGGAAGTTGGAAGCGGTAGACTGGGATGAATGCGTCGTGAAGCGAGAAGCCGCAGAAGTGGAAGGCGTGGGTGAGCGAGTAAAGTCGGATCTCGAAGAATTCATAGATGAAGGGTCTGAAGACGAGTGGCCCATGGGCACTGGGGTCGCAATGCCCAGTGCATTCGCGAGCTTGGCAAGCCTGTGAGGCGGGATGGGTGACCGTGGCCGCGGCCATTGAGGCTGCGGGCCAGATGCAGACGACGGCGACAGCAACCCATCGTCCTGCACTTCCTCAGATACAGACATTATCAGGAGACCAGGTGACGCGGTGACGAGAGGCTCGGAGGGACTATGTTGGTCGTCGATAAGTCATATACCGTCCTTGAACCGACTACGCCAACGATTAGCTTCGGGAATATTTCAATTGAGCCATACACACACACCAGAGTAGGCTAACCCGGGAGTTCGTCGCGTTGGGCTCTGCCGACGGCGTATGCGGACCGACGAGGACGGAAGAGGCAACAAGCGCGACTGCATTCCACTCGTCGGCCAACCGTGGCTCTCAAACTGCCCCGCCATCAATCAATAACTTCCCACCATCGGTTGCTTCTTCCCCTCACCGCGGCCGTCATTTATTACTTTCAAAGCGGCTTACATCGCTCTCCTTGGCCGAGGCCACGTTCACTGCACTTACTGCGCTCAGGCGCCCGTCCGGGCTTCGAGAGTGTCCGCGCCTTCGTTTGACAGGCCGCGTTCTCCCCATTCAGAATCTCAATCGTTGATCGTTGCTATTGAATTGCACAGCGTATGAGCCGACGCCTCTCATTCCGTGCAATGCATTGCCTATCTTATTCCGTCGCTGTGAGCACAACGCTCACATTCTGCGCTTCGCCGTGCAGGTTTTATCCGGAGTCGTCGGGACGCGTTTATTCCCGTTCCGGTACTGCGTGTCTTGATCCGTGCGGACTGGCCGCCGCTCCGATAACCCCGATTCAATTGTGGCCCACTGCCTCCGTCCCGGCCTCACTCCGTATCGACCATAACTGAGCCATGACGCTACGATGTTAAACAGGAGCCAGCGAAGTAGGCGCGGCCGGCCCTCGCACGTTCGCAGGCGAGTGGGCGCCGATGAACGGCAGCGTTCACCTCGTACGCGTGTATAAGCTCCCGAAGAAATACTTCCAGGTGAATGGCAATACGTCCGAGGCTTCTCTTTGTATATAATAACTGACTTGGCGATAGGACCACGTTCAGGTGCATCTCTGCCATCCCACCACTCCTATGTGAGCAAAATCAGCACTGGTATTCCTGATGTACTGATCCTGTTATAGCGCCACATCAATGTCGATGCACCCTTCGAACTGCGATTACTTTCCCGTATCTCCGCCTTGCGTAGAGGAGAAGCATCAGCAGGAATTCGCGTTCTCCCCCTCGCCCGCATCGTGTGCTCCTAATCGAGTTTGGCGCCGTACTCGCATCGTCATCCTCTCGGTGCTCCTCACACTCGCCGGAGTGGCTGGAAACGCCCTGTTCATCGCAACGGGAGTCTCTCTCATCGGCTCCATATTCGGCTATGGAATCCTCGCTGCCGTTCCCAATCCTTGCCGACTCACCGTCCTGAGCCCGGCGGTTGGTCAGAGCGCTTTCGTGGATTGGTGCTCCCTTATTGCCCTTGTCACGACCATAGGCCTTTTCATCGGCACTATCACTTTGGGCGCACTGTCAGGTTGCATATGGGTGACTACGGAGGTCTGGAGTGTGTTGAAGAGCTTGGATGGAGAAGTCGAGGGGCACAACGTTGAAGAAGCCTATCCCGTGGACGAGAAATTAATTCTGGTGTAATAATGTTTTATGCATCACATATCTGTAACATAATTGCTTGCAAGAATTTGCTCATACCCAATTATCAGAATGCGAGTGCACGTGTTCGCAAGTTGAAGCAATTGTGAATCAATGTCGCTCGTGATTTTGTAATGACAATGACAGGAGTGAGCGGCCTCTCGCGTGTTGACCTTGATGCCCTTGCACCCATGTCCCTATTGTGCAACAGCTGTCACCGACAAAGAAACGTACCAACAGTGCTCGCCAGAAGATCCGTGATTTCCATGGTCGAGTGCGCGATACGGATATCTCGGCCGATTTAGACTCACACCAACCCTCACAATGGATATTGACCATCCAAGGCCGTGCAATTATGATACAACTCCCTTGTACATATGATAGATTGGATACGTTGGGAATTCAAGAGACCCTCGGGCTCCGTCGCTAGGGCGCCATGGATTAGAAGCCGTGCTCCGTCGAATCCTTGCCAACGGCTGAAGTGCTCGACGAACCGGAGGAAACCGTGGATAAGATGCGGTCGATATACTCGGCCCCGCTCCTACGGAAGAAATATATCAGTCTGGGGCAGGATGAAAAGGCTGAAATCGCACCATTTCTGGTGGGTGAGCACGTCGCACCCAATCTCGCGTTCCTTGTTTTGGACAAGCTTCACGTAGGACAGCACGCCGTCCGTCCTGAAACTCTGGGCAAGTTCCGCTGTACATGCCCTTCAGCATCATTTTCACGTCGAGAGCACACAGTGCCATACCCATCGATACAGCATTGACGTGAAGACCCGCTAGACTGACAAGTTGGAGCACGAAGCCCTCTTTCGCCAGTTCCCAGATGAAATCCTTCATATCCTGCTCCGTGAAGCCCTCCTTCGCCCAGTTGAAGCTTGGGCTGAGGTTGTATACGAGCCACTTTCCGGGGTGACGCTCGCGAATGGCACGGGCGAAAGAGCGCGCCTGCTCGAGATCCGGACGGCCAGTTTCGAGCCAGAGCATGTCTGCGTATGGGCCGTATTCGATCGCGCGGGCGAGGGCGTGTCCGTTTCCGCCAGTAGTGTGATAGTAACCCTCTCTTGTACGAGGGACTGGCTTATGAGTGAGCTTGGTGCTTTCAGGGCATCAGAAGTAGAAGACGCACGGTCCCAGTCCCAATCCACAGGTGAGCCAAGTATCTGTTGAGCGGTCTCCCGGGCCTCCACAATCGTCTTCCCTACCACAGCCTCCTTATATTGGGCGAAGACAGTGGCCTTGTCAGGGACAATATCCGACTCGCGGATGGCCTTCTCGACGGCTGGAG
Organism: Peniophora sp. CBMAI 1063; assembly: GCA_900536885.1. Classification (NCBI taxonomy): domain Eukaryota; kingdom Fungi; phylum Basidiomycota; class Agaricomycetes; order Russulales; family Peniophoraceae; genus Peniophora; species Peniophora sp. CBMAI 1063. The sequence goes on from UWZB01000042.1 coordinate 45,003, forward strand.
CATCGCCAGTGAGTAAGAATGCGTATTGGGGACTAATGTCATGTACCTTGGTCGAACGTTAGTAATTCTACACCAGATAACCACTCGGCCTCCAGCTCGTCGATCTCCGGGCCCGTCTTCCCGGCCGCTTCTGCACGGGCGAGTACGTCTGCAAGGGCGAGACGGCGCTCGCCACCGGGCATGCGTGTTGGTACACCCTTGACGAACGGATGATCGCGCGGGTCTACAGTTGACGTCAACAGTCTCCCACTCTCGGCATCAGTCCGGGCGATGAGTAACATCGTGTTCTGGAGCATATCCAGTTGGAAGCGGGCCGCCGTGAACCGTTGTATGTGTGTCGAGGTGGGCACAATGACCTTCCCAGCCAAGTGCCCGCACTTCTTTCCGCCGTGAAGCTGGTCCTCGAAGTGGATTCCTGCTGCACCCTGCACCGACATCAGCTACTCAAGCACTTTGGTGGGACCATGGGACGGACGTACAGCCTCGGCGAAGAGCTTCGTAAGCTTCATTACTGCGGATAGACCGCCATGTCTGCACCATGTTTAGATACATGATAGATGATGATAGAGATATATCCCACCCAGTATCGCCGTCAGCTATGATGGGGCGCAGATAATCCGTATAGGGAAGTTTCGCCCGCGCCTCTGGCGATGCGACCAGGCGCGCATCATATTGCTTTCGGTCATGCAGTTGCTGAGCGCGGAAGAGCCGCTGTACTTGGTTCGGGACGGTAGTGTAGGGGTAATCTCTGTGGCAACCGGGTGAGCCTTATGGAACTCTTCATGATAACCCCAACGCACCCAAAGTCCGGCCCTACTTCATTGTTCGCCGTCGTAAGCAGCGAACTGCACGCCCACCCCGAGACGTAGCAGACTTCCAACCACCGCGCCATCTGCGTCATCTGGACGGGATCGACAGCGCCCAAAGTGTGCACTGGCTTTCCCTCTTTGGCGGCTCGCTCGAACGTGGCATAGAGCTTGTCTGCGAGTAGTGAGGATGGGAGAGGCAGAGGCGGCAGTGAGCCTTGCTTTGACGCGACGTCTGCAGCGGTATAGGGGCGCAGAGTCTTGGAGAAGCGAGGTAAAGCAAAGAACTTCTCGACAGAGGCGATGCGCTCCTCAAAGTGGGCAGCTTCGTCGGAAGGTGAAGGCGAATCAAGCGCGAGAGCACTCGGCGGAGCATAACCGGTAGACATCGGGCGCGCGGCGCCTGCGAGCCTGGATGCCATAGGTAGTGTTCGCGCGCGATACATAGCGTGGAATATAAGTTCTCTGCGAGAACAACGCGCCGTTGATCGACCCGCTTAAGTACCTGGAGGATGCGGGGTAAATCACGCGCCGCGCTCATCGCCCGACATATCCGACGCTCCGGCGGTTGGTTCCCACTCTCTCCAGCCTCCCGCAGTGACGAATATATTTCATGAAAAGCTCAGTGTCCAACAGCGTGTATATGATACAGCACATCTCGCGCCTCTATGGACTCACTTCATCGCCTCAAACGCCGATGCAAGACAGGGATAATTCTCTTCGCCCACTGCTTGCACAACCAAGCGCGCGCGCTCTTCTCTGCCGGCCGGCTCGTCTCTCTCCCTCTCTCTACTACATGAATCATCTCCGACCAGAATTCGCGGACATTCGGATCATCTACACACTGTCTGACTCTGAGCTTCTCCAAAAACGCTGCGCGCTCGATTACCCAGCACACAAGTCCTTCTTGACATGTCCACCAGCCCGGCACCGGCGCAAGTGTATCCCGCACACCCTGTGACGACAACCTTTTCGTTCCCACCACTCTATACTACTACACCTACGATGCCGGTCTCCATCTCACATCGGAAGATAACTGCGTGATAGTCGAGGACCACCGTCTCGACCTCAGCGACGGATGGTTATCATCCAATTGGTGGCAAACTATACCATCCGGTACCGTCCGCGCCAAACCTCAGTCAAATGATGGAGCGGTGCAACTATGGAGGGTGACAACAGCTGCCGAGCCTGGCTGGGAATTTCCTCCTCAGAGTTCAGACCGAGTGAGCCCGCTGGCAAGTTGCACCAGTCAGCAAGCACCTAATCGTGATTAATACCAGTTCTATCCTTTGAAGAAGTTGCATTCTCACTCCCCTTGTATTGGCTCTACTTCCCTCGCGAATCAAAGACACAGAACGCGGATAACCACCAGAGAGCACGAACTCATCCCGGCTACTCATATATCTAGTCACTCGGTGCGAAACGACCTGCCACCAAAAATGCAGATTCTCCTCCGAGCGCGGCCCTTTGAAAGCAAGCACGATGCGATCGAGCGCCGGGCGCAAAGGTGCATACCACGCAGTCGTCTCAACGCCGTTCTCCATCAACTTGCGCACCTGGCGTGCCATGTCAACCGGCCAGTCACTCTTCTCATCATCCAACATAGCCAACGACATACCGCAAGTCATCATGGAGTCGAGTCAAAGGACAGGCATCCTATGAAGGTATTAGCGACAAGGTCAACTGACTGCAGGTAGGTTAGCACTGGCGGGAACGGTGACGGGAAAAAAGTGCAGTCCGGGTGTCCTTACTCCACTCAAATTTTGTGACATTTCCTATCTTTATTATTTTTAGGCAGATATCATTGTATGTTGGTCAGATAGATGCGTAGGCGCCGCGTACCAGAATTACTCTACGCTAGTTGCGACCGAGCAACTGTATGACAGTAAGGCGATGCATGAACGATGGGACTCCCAAAAACCAGCTACACATGTGGCATCTCAGCGACCTTAACGTACTCGTCATGAGAAAGCTGGGACGTGATGCGCACGTTCGCGCCGTGAAAAGTGGCCTAAAGTAGTATGTGCTTCCAACTTGAGAGTGAAGATGTAGAGTGGGGAACGCCCACGAAGCTGCACGCGACGCGCCTGGCGCGCGGGCGAAGACGTGCAAGCCACATGAGCGTGTTGGGTTCGAGGCGCGAACCCGACCTGGCGCGCAGTCAGCCGCGACTTGGACTTGGCGTCCTCGATCCTCCTCATGCCCTCATTGCGAGTCTTCGGTCAAAAAGTCATAGAACATTGCCACATGTCTACGCAATTCGACAACAAGCGGACGACCGATGACGATCCTCGTCGAGATGGGACAATAGCAGCAGTGTTCTCCGCGTTCTATCAAGATAGCCACGGGGCCATCGCGTCCAAACCCGCAGACCCGTTGGGCTTGGCAATCATCTAGACGCCTCCTCCGCGCCGACCGTCGCCTTCTTGGGCTGCTGAGCATGACGACATGATTCTGCGCAAACGCTACTCTAATCTGTACCACCATCATGCCTCCCGCAATCTCCTCTACTACACTATTCGCGTTTGCGACTCTTCTGGTCTTTCTGCCCGGCGCGTTCGCTTTCGGCGCGGGAGACATCCCAGGTTTCAGTTTCTATGAGGGTACGAAATCAACTGATAGCATCTCGATGATCTACGGCTGATTATCCTACGATGAATAGGCAAGGCCTTCCGCCATGGAGACATCGAGGTCTAGCTCTGGTCTGTGGATGCTCGAGCCGTTGCACTGATGCGATCTCCGCAGAACGTACTCGAAGAGCTTGCGACCATTGCCAGCGGCTCCGGTGGCGGCGGAGGTCTTCTCGGCTTTGCGAAGTCGATAATGGATAACGCCGGAGGAAAGAAGTTTAAGAAGGACGACGTCAAGAAAGGTGCGCGCTTCATAACCATAGATCTCAAGAGGCCACTCTCACTAATTCCGTATCCCTAGTGTACTTCGTGAGTTAGGTTAGTATGCTGCGCATGTAGAATGTTGATCTCATACCCCCAAAGGGTAATTGGCTTCGTGATTACTCCCAGGTTCGTGAAAGTTGCCCATCCTTTAGATGACGTCGCTCCAACCACTTTTTATAGGCTATGGACATAGCAGGGCTTAGCAAGCTCTCTGCCGACACCCTTGTTCTCATTGTCAGCGTACTCGGTTTCATGACCTTCGGATTCGCCACCCGTGAATTCGAGGTAACCGCAGATCGCCTTGGGGTGTACCTCCCTGTAGAACACATTGATAACCCCAAGTCAGTACCTCTTCTTGCGAAATCGTTTGGTAGAACTGAATTGTGCTATATAGAGGCTATGCGGAGAAGGAAGGCGACGCTCGCCAGTTCCACCCGAAATTGCGCCCGCCCGTCAACTCAGAGGAGCTTGAGATTGATGAGCGCACTGGCATGAAGGCATGCACATGTTTCATACCTTACCCATTTTTTCTCACCTGCGTGCTTGTAGAACTATATGGCGACCGATGGGCGTGGTTGGGATACATCCACGGCCCACATTCGGCGCACGCTCCTGGCTTGTATCGAACACGGTCGTCGGTCGGGCGGACGAGAGGGCGACGACCTCTACGAGGCATACAGGTTGCTCGGCACAGGCTTGCATACCCTAGAGGATCTGCTCGCGCACAGCAACTGGTGCGAGATCGCTCTTCGCAAGATGGGTCATGAGAATGTGTTCTGCCATGTCGGTGACGAAGGTTAGATACCTGTGTTCATTTTTGGCGTAGCATGGACTGATCCATCACCTGAAGTTCTCATCAATACACCCAACGGCGAAGCTCCGCCCCTCGTCACTGGTTCCTTCGGCAGCGCAGATTTCATGCACTCGGTATGTCTGACGCTTGCGCCCGACAAAAGATCTCCTGACACCGAGACTGGTAGATGATGGGCGAGGCAACCGATCACATCAGGTACTCTTTACCGAACCTTCTGGGATTCAAGCGCTGACATCCCACAGTCAATCGTCCGTGACAGACCTGTCCGCAAAGATGAACGAGGTGCGTTTACCGATGCCGAGCTGCGCTATCCGAGTCTGATCTCTGTTGCACAGGCCAAGAATTCTGATGCCGACTCCCTCGTCAATAACCTGAAGGGTCTCATCTCAAAGCTTCCTCTAGGCGGAGGCGATGAGAAGATGGACGAAGCTGAGGACATCAAGGCCCAGTCCAAGGCTTACGACTTCAACCCCGACGATGTCGCGCCGCCAGAAGTGCAGCAGAACCTCTTGAAGCTCCTGCGTTGGCGCGACGACGTGATGAGAGACATTATCGCCAAGATCGAGATGGTTCCCGGCTTACAAGACCTCGTAGAGAACGTCACAGATGCTCTCAACGCTTGTGAGTATCCTCCTGTCTTGCCCAGCTATTTTCTTACCTTTCCCGCAGATGTGTATTCTATATTGGCCCCTTATCTTGCTGTATGTAGCTCATTACGAAGCTTTTAACACTCGCATTAACCGTTCCTTAGCCTATTCTCAGCCAAGCTACCGATGTACTTGCAGAAGGTAGCAAGGCAGTCATCGATACCGACGATCAGTATGAGGTCTTCAACAACCCTCGTGCATCCGACCCGTCCCACAGTCTTCTTTCTAAGGTAGACCAATTGCGCCATTTTTTACTGTGTATCGCTGGACGTCACCGCAGGATCACTTCGGTCTTATTCTCAACGAGCCCGCTGGGCTGGTCGCAAAGGAGGTTGTCAAGTATACCGTGAACAACATCGTGCAGGCCTGGCAGGAGACCAGCGAGGATCCTGAGCGCGTTCTGGGTGGGTTTCCAATGGTGACGCCCCTTCGTTCAGGTCGTTTACACACCCACAGACACAGTTCTCGAAGCTTTCCACCACCCCTACTACGCTGATGGCCGTTCCCGAATCCAGACTGTGATGTTTGAGACCATTGATCGTTGGCTCAATGACCTCTCTGATCAGGAGCGCGACGACGTCCTGCAGAATCTGACGAAGGTTTGCCCGCTATACGTGAATCCTCCATCACAGCATTCTCAACGTCCGTCGTAGGAGAGTGTGCGCGCGGGTAAGAATAAGCGCGAGGGTAGCGAAGACGAGACGGCTGCTGAGCCCGCCAGCAAGCTTCGTGAGTGGCCCTCAAGTTTCCTGGTTCCTTTCTCTCTGAGCAGTTTCTTCAGAATATGGGTCGGGCGGTCGTCCTCAGGGCCAACAACAGTCTTACGGTGGTCAACAGTCTTACGGTGGTCAACAGTCTTACGGTGGTCAACAGTCGTACGGCGGTCAACAGTCGTACGACAGTCAACCATCTTATGGCGGACAGCAATCCTACGGTGGCCAGCAGGAAGAATCATATGGACGTCGGACTGAAGAGTCTTATGGTCGTGCTCCTGAGAGCTACGGCGGCGAAGGCCGCGAACAGGCATATGGCGATCGTGAGGACTCATACGGTGGATCACGCTACGAGCAGTCTCGGACCGAGTATGGAAGCCACAGTGGACGCGAAGAGTACGGCCGTTCCGAAGAGTTTGGTGGTCGTCGCGAGGAACCCTCATACGGCCACACCGAGAACACGTATGGTTCTGGTTACCAACCGTCGTACGAGCAGCCTCAATCTGAGTATGCGCCGCCGCAGTCAGAGTACGGCTCTGGAGGTGGATATGAAGGGCGCGAAGAGCCACGCCACCACGGCCGGCACCATGAGCATCGTGAAGAGTATGGCGGAGAGCGTCGCGAAGAGAGTGGCTATGGCAACGATGAAAGCTATGGTCGGCGGGAGGAACCACGCGAAGGCTACGGAGGCTACAGGCGCGAAGAGCCTCGTGAGAGCTACGGGGGAGACTACAACGAAGGCGGTGATGGTGGAGGTTACGGAGGTGGTCGTCCTCAGCCTCGCTTCGGCGGAGGTGGTTATGAAGAGGATCAGGGAGGCTTCGGCGCTGGCCGCGGAAACGACGATACTTTTGGAATGGAAAGGGCGAGCCTGAATGATGACGAGCCGGACCCCCCCAGGCGCCATCACCACAGTGGAGGCTACGGTGGGGGCGGGGGCTATGGTGGCGATGAGGGTTCGGGATACGGTGGCGGGTATGGCGGAGGCGGTTACTAGAGCGCGTTCTCGGTCAGATATCGGACACTCAAAGAAGAAGCTCACCCCTACTGTATGATGTAACGAGAACTTGAAATTGCTTATCCGGCGCTCGTGTTTTTGTTGGCACGTGTGAAGCCGTAAGTCATGTGAGCGCGTTCAAGTCGCGTACGCCGGCCGCATAGAGTTGGAATAGACACTTCATCACCCCAACGGCCATGACCGAACCAACCGACCATGCCGCATCCCAAGATCACGCAATCGAAGATGATGTGGATCCGGTGTGGACATCTAGTCGTACTGCCCGACAAATCCACGCTTTGAGCGCGGTCGAAAAGGTTCGATTCTTGAAGGAGGACCGTGATGACCGCCTCTAGCCCAGCTCATGGACTACACTTCGTAGGATATCAGTCGTCTGCTTACGCTGGCCTCCTCATCCATGTCTCTCCTGACACTTCCGCAAACGGATAAACCTGAGGACGACTTGCCCCAAGGCGACGAGCGGTCTGAACAGTTCGTTCTAGTTGTGAGCGAGTACTTTGAGAAGCTCGATGTGCGCTTCCATCTGCGGTTTAGTAGACGTCATGCTAAGTGCCCAATCTTAGGGCATCCAAGACGCGATTAGATCGTCTCTTGCACACATTCGCCAGTCACGCATAGCACCTAGTACAATTAATGCTCCGCCCCCAGGATTTGTACCTCCTGCATTAGGGGTTGGGCTGCCGCAAACTGCTGCCTCACCTACTGGTCCAGATGGCTCATCGAAACCAGACAACTACGCAAAGAGTCGTGGTTTACAGGAGGAGCGAGTTGAACGAGATGCGTGGCGAGGTGTTTTGGAAGCACTCGAACGTATAAAGAAAGCACGAGAGCCATTGCAGGTCGGCGACGTGACTATGCTTGGATGATGTGGTCTCCGTAGAGTGGTATTTGTACATAATGATCAAAGCGAGGCCGATGAGACATGCAAAGTGTACATGAACGGGAGAGCTCAGTGGAGGAAATGAGGCGACGGTCAGTAGTCCGCGAATTAGGAGCATGAGGAAGTCGTGAAGCGTGCGTAGGGAACATGACGAAGATAATCACCAATCCGGCCACAAGTCCAAGTGTGCATGACCCTCCTCTTCAGGGGCATCCTTCTCCTTCATCCACCTATCGGGAATCTAAGGATGATCGTCAGAGACAAGCGCCGTGGATGGCGTTGTTTGTCTTACCAAAGGGAAATATCGTTCCATCGCAGCAATGAAACGTTGCCGATATTGCTTCGGCGTCACGATAGTAGGCTCGCCTCGACCCCCACCACCTAGCAATGCAGACTCTTTGACCCAGCTTTCCAGTTTCTTATCCCAAGTGTACGTGCGAACGTAGTCGACAATGCCGACTACCAGCTCATTACTGTGGTTGTCAACACCCACCACGAGTGAGTAGTCCATGACGTTGATGTCCGCAAGAAACTTGCTATCGTTGTACAATGCGCCACGAAGAATACGCTTTGAATGTTCGCGTACGTAGAACGGGGCCATGTGGGCCGCTAAACAAGATCCGACATTGAGTACGATTCCTGTTGGAGTATGTTGGACGCCGACCTTGAACCAAGTTCTCGTCGAGTAACACTTCGTTCTCCCGACCAGTTGACTGAACGTGACGGTTGCGGGTTGATCCCTTCAAGTCATATATCTTGGAAGAGTTAGTATGGTCCCTGTGCTTCTCAAGTTCATTCGCACCTTCGAAAACTTTCGGCCGTAAAAGAGGTTCTCCATGACTATCACGTTCATCTGAGTCACTTTGGCTCGTCCTGATTTCTTATCTTTGTCATCATTGCGCTTGTAGGTGATCTTGTAGCAACCGAAGACCTTCGCTAGTAGAGTTGGACGCTGATAAGAGGTTAAATGGGGCCGATGTGGCAGAGGGGTGATGCATACGTCTGCAGAAACGGCCGAGGACATATAGTCGAAATAGGCTGGCGCAAATGTTTCCATTGTTTGGACTTCTGTGCGAGACATGCCCTTCGCGATGAAGCGATCGTCTGCAGAATGATTGAGTATTTGACGCGGCGGCTGTGTATTCGTGCACACCATGTGTTTTTAGAAAAGCAGAGCCCGACTTGCCACCACTGGAATCCCATTTGACGCAACGGGCCAGAGACTCGATCATACTCTTCTCACAGTCATAGGTGCGGCGGAGAGCATCGAACTGTTCTGGGTACAGGACCGTGCAGCTGATGGTCAAGCCGCCGCTTTCGAATGCTACAGGCGAAGTGAGAAATCCGCTTGATGATGTTTATGATGCGACTGACTGATAGCCCACGGCAATTTGGAAGAAGGTACGCGTAGATCGTCAGTCGGGTTAGCGGTGTCGTCAACGTCTCTCGACTCCATGTTTACCATTCCCCACGTCGAGCTGGACTCGGCGATGGACCGATCATCCGGCATGAATGCCTCCCCACCCTCGGACATGATTCTTGCCTCTCGAGCCAGTCGTTTCTCTGCACGCGACTTGGTGAGCATCTCACGGTATTGTGGCGAGCTACGCGCGTTTTTAGCCTCGTTACATATGAGACGAGACGAAGTTTCTCACTTCAAAGCCAAGGCTATGATCGAGGTTGGCTCATCCGCACGCACGACCATAGAAGAGTCACGAAATATATGCTCTGGATCAATAGTCGGATCTTCGTTGTCCAGATCATTGCGTGTTCGTGCCTGTACTTGATCGCGGGGCCAGAAGCCTGAAAGCGCCTTCATGATAGAGCTACCACCCATGGCACCGCCCAGATCAAGGTCAGACGGGACATGTTCTCTCATCGATGGCAATAATGGAGGTGAAGTGGTAGGAGACACCGCAGGCGAAACGGCAGGCACTGGCGTCGCGCTAGTGATCGGCGTTTCAGACTGAATGGCGGCAGCGGGCGCTAGCGTTGCATCGATGCCGGGCAATGGTTGGACCTGGTTCTCCGGGGTGGCAGCTGCAGAGGGGCCTTGAGATGGAGGTTGCACTGCGACCTGAGGCAGTGTTTGCGAGCTTTCTGGGGAAATCTTCTCGGGAGAATCCTTGCGCGCGTCATCCTCATCACCGCCCTCATCGTCCGCCTCACTGGAGTCGGAGCTCTCCGACTCGTCGCGAATCGCATCTTTCACGCTATCCAACACTTCAACCTTGGCGCGCGCAGTAGCAACAGGACGTGCTCTACGACCACGAATGACCGCGTATCGCCTATTGGCGCGCTCGGTATCCTTATTGATGCGTTCAAAATGCTTTGCGATATTGGATACCTTGCCGGGCGCAACGTTGGAAGGCCGACGGAAAGTTCCCTTCGGTCCAGCGCTGGACGGAGGACGTGACAATGACTTGTCCCGGGGTCGCCCGGGCTTTGAAGCTGTCAACTTGAGAGGCGGTGGCACTTGTTGACGCAACCCATAATCACGAGGACCACCCTCAGGCCGAGGACGCTTCTCCGGAGACGGTTGACGAGATGGGCCCTGAGACTCAGGCGGGGGTAGCGGTGGTGCTGGAATGCGACTATTCTGCTGATTCTTTCTCCGTGTATGAGCCAAGTAACGCGGGGCGATATTCGTAGCGTAACTCGAGTCAGCATCGGAGGTGGACGCCTTACGCGGAGCAGGGTGCCGCATGCGATTGCGAGCAGATGGCGGTGGACGAGGCGAGGGATACAACGACTCCGCATCACTCTCGACCGTACCGGAGAGCTGAGGAGATAGAGCGGTCTTTGCAAGATCCTCCACGCCCGTGGCAGGAAGGTACTCTTGGTACTTTTTGACGAGTTCAGCAACGCTGGGCTGTTGGCTGGGCCTGCGGGGTAGGCGTGAACCTGGACGACGAGGGGGTTCTGGTTGAACGGTGCTATTATCCATCTACAAGCGTTTTAGCTCCGCGAATGAGAACAAGTAATTCGTAACACGTACCGAAAGTGATGCATCCGGCGGTGACAAGGCCTCATGATCCACACCATAGTCTCCCGTCCTCGCAGCATTCAACGCACCAATGGTAGAATCGCTCTCCTCGAGATCTGACTTCGGTATCTCGCTGGATGACGGCTGCACCTGGGGTTCCTCTGCGATTGGGCTTTCGGCGGGCTGCAAGTCTGTTATCGTAGTAGCCTCCTCTCTATGTCGCCTGCGAAGTGTGGCATCGCGTTTGATACCGATGCTTTCTGAATCGCTCATGTCGGACGCGCTCGATAGGAACGTGGAGTCACCGACACTTGTGCCCGTAGTGTCCCTATGCAAGTGCGAGGTGACCCTGTGACCGCCGTCCTCTGCCTCTGAGACGCTGCTACTGGGCACCGTTGAGCTATCGTAAAATGACATCTCGTGACCGGGATTCCGACGCGGCCACATCGCACGCATGGTCCCGAAAGTCGACGCTCGCGTCTTACTGGTCAGGCGCGGATCGCGCTCACGCGGCTTCGGGAGATGGTCGAAATCGGCTTGCCAAGCAACGATCATGTCCTGTCTGGCACTGCGCACGGCATTGAGCGCAAGTGTATCTGTCGGTGCGCTCTGCGCATACGTCGAATTGAGTAAACGCGTAACTTCCGCCTGCTCCGCCTCCGCACGAGAGATCAAGAGGTTGACATGCGCAGTGAGCTTCGAGTCATGCTCTTCATCGCCAGTGGCTGCATCCATGTTGATTAGCTTGAGGTCGTCCACTAGAGCGTTATACCACATCTCGTTGCGCGCGGCCAGTCGGGTGTAGTCTGCGTTCTTGAGCGCGAGCAAGCTCTCCGGTCGGACGTGCACACGCCGTGGGGGGTAAACGATTTCGTGAAGCGTAACGGGGTCGGTTTGAAGTCGCACGGTCATACCGCGCGCGGCGAAGTACCGGATGTGGTGGACGTAGATATTGTGCTCGCACCCTGCACCCTGCACGAGCTGCACGTCGGCTGGGTAGAAGTGAAGCTCGAGGAACTTGGCGAAGCTGTAACGTTGCATCTCTTCGCTCACGGGGATGAAAGGCGTCGCGCTCCCACAGAGTCTGCACGCGCTCCAGGTCGTCACAAGCTCCGGCGAGGGTCCAACGAGACCGGTATCAGAACCTCCCGCTATCTCCCCATCCCATGGTTCTGTGGCAACGAGGATGCGAGTCTCGTTGTGGACGTAGCTCGTACAGTGACGAGTCATGGGATATGCGCAATTCTTGCCTTCGCACACAGTCTGTTCAACTATGTACTTCAGCCCCTCGCCAATGCATTCCGCGATGAACTGCCCGAGCGTGCGGTCATGCTCTCCATAGTAGGTAAGATAGCTGAGAGCTGGCGGGCGGCACGGAGGAAATTGACCCTGGTCTGGGCTCGGCACCTTGAACTCCCACATACTGATGAACTGGTACTTCTCCACAACGAAGTCGTCCTTGTTCTTGCGCAGGTACCATTCCCAGATGCGTTGTTGCTCAGCGTGCTGCCATTTGACGAAACGCAGGTTGCTTTCTAGGGCAATATCATCCGACGTCTTCAGGGTGAACTGCGTCTCCTCGGCAGGGGTAGAGGGCACACTAGTCGTCGCCGTCATTGTCGAAACTGGCGATAGAGCAGGCGTTGAGCTCAAACCAGAGCTGCTCGGCATCCGAAGATCAAAGTAACCTGGTTGGTCGTTCGCTGGTTCTGACGGTGGACGTGGCGTGATTGGTATGCTGCCCGGAGTATGTGGGATAGATGGCACACGAAGAGATTCTATCTGTGCGTGGACGTCGTCGCAGTCGAATGTTCCGCTCGCCTTCAGCATGTTCATAGAGGAGGAGCTCGTGAACGCATTCGCGGAAGGTGTTACAGTCGCCTCGCGGCTGTGTATATGTGAATCCTGCTGTTCTTCACGGCGGACGACTTCGTCTTCCCACGCCTGTTTGGCGCGTAACAACTCGTCGTCGAGCTCTTTCATGCGGCGAATGGGATAAGGGGGTGGAAAACGCAGCGTCGCGCTTACAGAAATGAACGTGGAGAGGTACGGTTCAAGACTCCGTTGAATACGCCGGCTGAGCTGAAGTTGTTCACGGTCCTCGTCGGGTATATCGCCGTTTTCGATGTCATTCTCGTCCTCGACCTGGATGACCGCGCACGACCCGATCTCGGAAGGAGGTGTGTTGATCCAGCGAGCAAAGGCGACGGCAAGGGGCACTTCAGTGTCCACGGCACTGGGATTGTATCGGGGCGGAACGGCATCGGGCGTCAAGTGAGGGAAGCTGATGACTGAGTCCTTCCAAAGATGGGTCTCAAGCTTGAGGTTGCGAACGATAAACATGAGGAAGCGAGTGACTTTCTTCACGCGTCGCAGAGTGTCAAGATCGGCGCCACGAAGAACGATGGTGCAGCCCAACTCGCGCGCGCAACCTTCAAAGCGCATGTAACTTTTGCGCCGACCGGGAATTAGAGGATGGTCGAACGTTTTCACGACGAAGGAGCCCGCGTGACCGAGTCGCGGCTCCAAGGCAAGCTTGTCGATGCTACTGAGGATGTCTGCCTGAGTCATCCGAGCAACGGCTTCAATGGCGCTGTGCTTGACACCTCGCGCTACCGCGATGCGCTGCTTGGCCAGCGCGTCCAGCACCAGCCGCGAGACAGACTTCTCCGCTAGTACGACATGCGGCCTAAGAGCGAGTATTCGTGAAGTCAGATTCCCGAGGTACTCCTTCTCCTGACGCACGATTTGTCCAAAGTGCATGTACTGGCCCTCTACGCGTGAGAACTCGAGCGGGAAAGTGACGAGCATGATGCGAGGGTGTCGCTCTTCGAGTCGCATTGACTTGTGCGCTACGTTCTTGGTGATCACCATCCCGTCAACGTATTCTGAGTCGCGCGGAGCACCACCAGGGACCTTCTTGATCTTGACATATCGACGCACGTCCATATCAGTCCCCTGCCGTTGAGGATAGGCCGTGAAGGTCAACTCCTTCGCCACTTGGAGAGCAAGCTTCAGAAGTGTTTCCTCCCATTCATGCAGATCTGGTATGTGTTCTCGAGTGAGCATCTGCCGAAGCATAAGCCGTAGATGGAACATGGACACCAGGTTGAGCTCATGAGCATAGCTATGAATTGTCACAATGTCAGGATGAGCTGTGTGCGGCACGACGAAGTGCGTACGCCATGCTATCGCGCCTCTCTCTCCAACCACCATCTGGCGTCATGAGATCAACCAGGCGGCTTTGAACTCGGCTACGGATGAACGGCGTATCGGTGTCCCAGTCCGCGACTGAGTCGTATCGCAGGCGTCCGAAGGGGCCTGGACTATCTGTATTGCGTTCCGGAGAACTTTGCGGGAACTGTATCGTGCTTGTCGCACCGTCACCCAGGGGCGCAGATACGGGGAAATCGACAGGTGTCTTCGACCTGGTCCCAGCAGGTGACATGGGATGTGCGTAGGACGAAGCCAAGGGGCCATCGTGACCCTCATCGTCGCCCATTGCCCGACGAAAAGGAGCGACGACCTTGAAACCGCCAGACGAGTGCATGTTCGGATAGCCGTCGGGAGTCATGGGGCGTGACCCAAAACCGCTATCATCTGAGCCCGAGATCTGTCGCCTCCTCGTCTCCGCAATCGAGAACAAGTTGAAAGGTTCGTCTGCGCGCCCGAATAGTTGTGAGGCAGAGAACGGGGACGAGGATTGGCCAAATTGATGTGCGGCAAAAGGCGTGCTGACGACTGAGGACGAGATGGAATGTCGGTCGTGATCATCGTCCTCATCTTCCTCGACCGTCTTCAGTTTGTCAAGACATAAGTTGCACACCCTGATCATCCCGTTATGCCCGAACCTGTATTGTGTCGGCGAGGTTAGAAGCATAGAGCTGTCATATCACCGCTCAAGCGCACCTGTAACCCTTGATTATATTTGAGGCGCAGCGCGAGCAGAAGATAGAGCCTGTCCAATTCGTTTCACATGTGTACTCGATGCCATTGCGTTGAGTACATACCGCATATACGGCAATGGTGTTTTCTCCGCCACGCCGTGAACACACTTTTGCAGTCGTAACATTCCTAATCGCATGAGTACATGTCGTATTCCGTTACCATGTTCGGCATACTTTGCAATTCTCGTCATCCATCCAGTATTCGCGAGATAGGCCTTGACGATGGCATTAGCGGAGTTTAATTAGTGTGTGATAGCATGATGTGCTTACCTTCCCCTCGTATGCGGCGGATGACCTTGGAGACTGAGTCAGATCGACGAAAATGGCCATTGACACTGGTCATGGTCCGGATGCTTCGGGCGTCGTCCGGTATAGGGAAGCCTGGTATGGACGTCCCTCCGTCCCAGGCAGCCTCGGAGACGGATGGCGTCATGAACGCCGCGTTACGAGAAGAAGAGCGAGGGATATCCTGCGGAAAGTCGAACGAAGGTGCCTCAGACTGGACCGGAGTGAGAGATATCAAGGGCGGGGCGATATTAGAAGAGGTCATGGAGAGTGGGGCGAGCTGCTTAGAGCTCGAAGTCCGTGACGATTCAATCGACTGCGTGGCCGAATTGGACGGTCTCCGCGGTATCGGCGGAGAGGTTGGCCGTGCACTAGGAGGTGGCGTCGTGGCGTTCACAGTAGCGGTTATGCTGGGATAAGATATGGCAGAGGTTGCAGGCGAGTTGAACGTGGACTTGAATCTGGAGATAAACGAGGACATTATGGACGTCTCTTCCTCGTCCTCATCGCTGAAGGGGTTCGCGCTGTATAAGGAGGTCACATCTTCGCGCGAATCCCGCGAGTACGAGGACTGCACAGAACCCTCTCCGCGCGCAACCTCCATCACGATGACCGCAAGAGGGAAGATGCAGAACGCACGTGGGCGCGCCCGACGCGCCGACGCGTCGCGAGTTCGAGCGCGCCTCACTTCACACCTTCATCGCACCTTGCTTCACGGTACGATACACTGACTACTATACTATTGCGTGCGACTGATCCCTACACTAGTCTGGACAGTTTACTCACGTACTCAAACTCTGAATAATCACCATGGATGACGATGACGCCGACTACATGCAGGGTAGCGAGGATGAGGTACCTATCAATGACCTAGTATTGCGTGCCACAACTCATGCATAACAAGGACTACGGTTTCGACTATTCTGACGGAGACGATGGAGACGAGGGCGGCAGCGCAGACGTCGAGAACATGTATTACACTGCCAAATGTACGTCCTCCCATGCGCCACTCGAGTCCTCGCTGAACCCAAGATCAGCGCACAAGGAGGATGATCCAGAGAAGGCACTAAAGGAGTTTCAAGCTATCATTGACAAGGAGCAAGAGAAGGGCGACTGGTACGTCTCCCGTTGTTGTCTGCGGCTCCGTGTGGCTGAGCATATGGCGTAGGGGCTTCAAAGCACTGAAGCAATCCACCAAGCTGTTGTTCCTCGTTCTACGCAGACCAGCCGAAGCTCTCAAAACGTACACGACGCTTCTGACATACACGAAGTCGGCCGTTACGCGTAACTACGCCGAGAAGACCATCAACGGGATCCTCGATTACGTTGGTGGCGGCAAAGGTGGTCCTGTAGAGGTAGACGTTCTCGAGAAGTTTTATCAAGCCACGAAAGATGCGTTGGAAGAGGCCAAGAATGAGGTCGGTACTTTGTATCCCATAACCCAGAAACCGTCCAACCAAATCGTACCAGCGTCTATCGGTCAAGACGAATCTCAAGCTGGCTAAACTCTGGCTCGATCGCAAAGAGTATGATCGCCTGTCGAAGGTAATTTCGCTTCACCTGACGGTTCTGGCTAGAGCGTGCTCAACAATAGCACAGCTTATCAGGGAATTGCATGCGTCAACCGGCACGGTCACCGACAGTGAGGAGCAATCACAGAAGGGCACGCAGCTTCTCGAGATCTACGCGCTCGAGATCCAGATGTACAATGAGACGCGGAATCTGGCTAAGCTCAAGGTTTGCTTTAGCCGATCTACGTCTGGGAACGTTCGAATGCTCAGTGCTTCACGCTTGATAGGAGATCTACAATGCGTCCAACAACGTACGGTCCGCCATTCCGCACCCGCGCATCATGGGCATTATCAAGGAGTGCGGCGGTAAGATGTGGATGGGCGAACGTACGTCCGCGGTGATTACATCCTGCCTCATAGCGCGTTGAAAGATGCATAGGCCAATGGAATCGCGCCAACGAGGACTTCTTCGAGAGTTTCCGGAACTACGATGAGGCGGGCAGTCAGCAGCGCATTCAAGTCCTGAAGTACCTTGTGCTTGCGAACATGCTCATGGGCAGCGAAGTCAACCCCTTTGACAGTCAAGAGACCAAGCCGTATGTGGCCCATTGGTCTCTGTCGTCTTGCTTCTGTGCCGATCATGGTCCACGCACAGGTACAAGAACGACTCGCAGATCAAGGCGATGACTGACCTAGTCGACGCTTATCAACGACGCGAAGTCCACGCAGCGGAGAAGATTTTACGGGACAACCGAAGCACGATCATGGACGACCCCTTCATCGCGTCGTACATCGGCGAACTTCTGCGATCTCTGCGCACGCAATATCTCATAGACCTCATCAAGCCGTACTCACGTCTCGAACTCGGCTTCCTTGCGAAGCAGCTCAACGTGGGCACCGACGAGGTCGAGGAGCTACTGATTGA
The DNA here is from genome assembly GCA_900536885.1 of Peniophora sp. CBMAI 1063. Classification (NCBI taxonomy): domain Eukaryota; kingdom Fungi; phylum Basidiomycota; class Agaricomycetes; order Russulales; family Peniophoraceae; genus Peniophora; species Peniophora sp. CBMAI 1063. The sequence goes on from UWZB01000042.1 coordinate 62,429, forward strand.
GCTGATACTCGATGGAAAAGTTGAAGGTCGCATCGATCAAGTGGCTATGCGTCTTGAGCTTGACCAGAAGTGAGTTCCTCTCGCATGCTTCGCCGGCATCTCGTTGACATTCTGCCCAGGCAATCGCTCGAGCGTAAGCGCTACAATGCACTTGATTCGTGGACTGGTTCTCTCGAGAGTGTGCATGCGGCCGTCGTAGGCAAGAACAGTGGGAACCTTGGCGGGCGCGGGGCTATGGACATTGGCCCGGGAGCATATTTGCCTGATTTCTGAGTCTCCTTTACTCGTGGATCCCGGTTCCCGTTAGCTCGGCGTAGGATTTCTGCCGTTACGTGTCGCTCTATATATCCATCCTGTACATCGCACTTCTCGCCCATTGTATACTATGGCATTCGTTCCTTGCTCTGGATGCGTTCGGTTTAGCATGATGCAGACCCTTCGGATGTGGTGAAGCAGGTCCATTGATGAGCGCCATGCGTCAAAACTGCGCTAGATTGTATACACACTCGTTTATAGACGTTGATTCTCTGTGCCCCGCAGATTACCGTACGGTACATATGTAATGCCCGCGACCCAACGCAAAGCTTGTCCCTGAAACCAACAATCATGACCTCCGCCCACCGGCTTTCTTCGAACCGGCCACCGTCATCTGGCAACGCTATAAGTGCACACGAGACCATGAACACCCGACACCGGCTATTCTTCACCCGACCACCATCTGCGCTATGGCCGAACGTCTTCAACAAGTTGCAGGGCACCTCAGCGGCAACTATGGCCGAGGACTGCTCAACGGCGAGGTCGCCATCATAACTGGTGTGTGGCGCATGATCTGTGGTTCAGGACAGGTCGGGCTGACTTCGGTGTTCCGTATAGGCGCTGGACAGGTCAGATTACCCCGCACTAGATATGCGTGCTGTGCTTAACTTCCTTCAGGGCATCGGTCGCAGCTGTGCTCTACTGTTCGCGAAGGAGAACGCGAAGGTCGTGGTCAGCGAGTACGCACACATCTGTATTACACCAGACTCAACCTCCGTCGCTGAACTCCCTTACACTAGCCTCGATGAGTCCAAGGCGCAACTCGTAGTAGACGAGATCAAGGCGGCTGGAGGCGACGCAATTGCATTTGGCGGCGATGTCGGCGCGGACGATTTCCCCGAACGCATCCTGACGGCCACTATTGGGTGTGTGTCTGAATGCTCTGGCATTGTATCAACACAGGTCATTGACTGCACTCATAGGAAGTACGGAAAGCTAAATCATATCGTTAACAATGGTCAGTATGTTCAACTGGGAACAGGCTGCTTGCAGACCGCGCCTTTCCAACGCCAGCATCTTCGTGCTAACACCTCTTGTTAGCTGGCTTTACCTACGACCGTATGCTGCACACCATGCCGGACGACGCGTGGGATGTTATTCAGCGAATCCATGTCCGCGCGCCATTCCGCCTCATCCGTGCAGCGGCGCCCTATATGCGCTTGAAGGAGACCGACAAGCGCGAGAACCGCTCCATCATCAACGTATCTTCGACGTCCGGACTGCACGGCAACGTAGGTCAAGCAAACTATGCCGCAGCTAAGTCTGCCATCACTGGCTTCACCAAGACCATAGCCAAGGAATGGGGTGTATTCGGCGTACGCGCCAACACCGTCGCCTTTGGCTATATTCTCACTCGGTGGGCCATGCCCTTGACTTTGTGTATCTCTAGGCTGACATAAAATACCGGGTAGACTCACTGCTGCCAAAGAGGAGGGCGCGTTCATTGAGATCGACGGCAAGAAGGTAGCGCTGGGTATCCCTGGCCGCAAGCCGCCGTCTGCAGCGGACGCGTCGGCCAGTGCAAAGGCTTACCCGGATATCCCTCTTGCCCGCCCGGGGACGGCCGACGAGGCCGCCGCCGGCGTGCTCTTGTGCGTATACTTCGCTTTGCAACTCCGCGACTATGGACTGACTGTCGCTCATAGTTTGGCCTCGCCACTAGCGTCATATGTCAGCGGACATACTCTCGAGGTGACGGGCGGTCGCTGAGAGGCGACACTGTAGCATGCTCTATCGTCTGATGTACCTTACATACTAGCAGAGTATTCAACGGGTCAAATTTGTCTTTGGCATGAAGTCGACGAGAGTTCAGAAGACAGTATGTCGTCAAACTGAAACGCCTGCCGTCTACCAGGTACCTTATTTGCGCGTCCATGTAGTGAAGATGACAATCGAAGAGCCGCTCTCGCTGGCTGAGTACGGCCTCTCTCAAATATAGCAACTTATATTGCATGCAGGGGTCTTCGAAAGAATTATGTGACCTATAGATGTGCAACTGACGAGCAATAGCGAAAGCAGGTACGATAGTGGATGTAAAAGAGGACCTATAAAGTCTTGTAAATTTCTGGAGAATGCAATGCACACGCAACGGGATGCTCACCCTATGACGACCCCTGCTTGGGTTGGCGAGGCATGACAGGCTTGAAATCATAGTTCCAGCCATCCCGTGGGGGTGTATGCGTCGGCACATGCAGTTCCCTCGGGAACAAGCCTGGCAACCGACTTTCGAAGGCGCGTCGTTGGGCTACTGAAAGCGTCTTGAGCCAGTCCTCCTCTCCTGGTGCACGGTCACGGGGGTCGACCACCCGGTTGGCTTCCCTATATCGGCGTGGATCGATTCTTTGGAGCTCGTCCATGGCCTCGCGCATGCGTTCGAATTTGCGAGCCAGCTCGGCCTCACGTCGTTTACGCGTGTGCCGGACGTGCAGCTTCCACGCGCGCTCGATGGTCTCGTGCGCCTGCCGGCTGGGTACAGCGACCTGTAGCGCCCGCGCGACGTCTGGCCGCCAGGTGCCCGTTGGCGGTGCCTTTGACCGGATATTGGGCGGATAGAGTGTCTTGCGGAGATTCTCTTTCGTCGGGTCCCCGGCGGTGCTCACTTCCTTGCGGGCGTACGAGCGCACGGACGTCTGCGCCACCCGCAGTGGTTGCGACGGCCCGCGCAGAGTAGTCAGCAGCGCGGACATGGTGGGTAGTGGTCGTGTTGGCGGCGGGTTGGCTGGACGCGAATCCGTGACGCGCCACGGTCGGCCGCGGTTGCCAGGAGTTCGCACGCTGAGATCTTGCGTCTGCTGCCCATGGCGCCCGAGCCACGGAAATGTCTTCAACGTGTTCGCTGGCTATGAATGGTACCTTGTGAGCTGCCTGGGAGACTGCGCGACTGCTTGCCGCCCTCAGCCGGCTCTGATTGTCGGATAGCTCCGCGATGCATGTCGTGGTCTCTCATACCCGCAATCCCTCGGGCATTCGGGGTTGCTATCTGCGATTGGCACGTGCACTGCTAGCACCAGCCGATGATCCTACGGCTGAAGATGCCGTACCTAGTCTTGGAGCTGATTGGGAAGGTTGCGTCTCTCTTTAGGAAGGCCATCGCCAAAGAATTGTACCGACTCTGGTATCGTCACGTTTCTCGCAAAATGCGGCTCGCTCAATGACCGCCAAACCTCGATCTTGTCGGCGTCCGAGGGACGACAGACTTCTTCATCTTACACTGCACCCGTCAATACTCCCTATCTTTTGTCGTACTTGACATTGGAGCGTGACTGTGATGCTGTCCAGCCCGTGGGCATAGATCACTCCTTAACGATGCTACTCACGGCGTACTTCGAAGCACGACCGATCATTGTAGGGACCTTCTGTTATGTGTCGCGGTTTAGATCGGTATGGAGCCAAAAGCTGGGTTTTCCTATTGGCTTACACCTTCTTGCAACCGGCGGAACGAAGGAAGTCCGAGTAACCATCCCGAGCGGTTCGAAGGGACTCGGTAACTCGAAACTCTTCCGTCTCTAGCGGATGTAACTCCCGTGTGCTTCAGAACGACGCGAACGGGAGTCAAGTATCCCCCTGTGGAATGCCTGACGAAGAAAGTACGTGTACAGGTCTGGGCGCTTTCACGCGACTCCAGTGCGAATGGAAGGCAAGAAGGCTCATCACGCAGACATGTTGCCATCGTCTGAGCCTATTCGCGAAACGAGTCCGATGGCTGTGAGTGTGTGGGAGATACGATGAGGTTTTCTCGAGTCTTGACGTACCTGGAGAAGTAGCTCGAAACTCTCCCTTGATCTCTGCGGTTCATCTCCGGTAGAGACCGCACGCTCTCTCTGTGAACCGCATTGCCGGGGCTCTCATTCTTCTCTGCGCGTCGGATCGCTACCACCGCACGTTGAGCGCTGCTGCATCATGATGAGGGCAAGAACACGCTTCGAGCGGCAGGTGGATACGGCAGCGGATGGATCAGACATCTCGAGGCCGATGTGCGAGCGCTCTGATCCTGATGCCTTGAAAATGCATTTTGAGAGCTCAGACCATCCAATGCTCGGGCACTTACGGCCCTCATGGGGGGTCTTGGCGTTCACAGAGAACTACAATATTTATAAGACACTGCATCTGGGAATTGGCTTGGGTTATTCCTCGTGTTGGAGCACGTTATACTTAAGCTATAAGCTGCAATACATGCTCCAGAATTTATCTGACTACAGTAGCGGGGGGACTAGCGTGATTCATGTAGCTGCATGAAGTTCAAGTAGTTCAATGACGATTCTGTACCTGAATCGCGGGTCGCGACGTTGAGCGGAGCTTTCGATTGCCATGAATGACACACAAACTGGGTTACTCTTACATGACTCTCTTACGCGCACGAATTGCGGACAGTGACATCGGTAACTCCTCGCCTGACAGAGAACGTAGTCAGACCTGATCGGACTTTGGAAATGTCATGTGATCGCGTCTAAGTGCGACTTGCTGTGAGCCAGCGAGTCTGTTTCCCCCCAGCATCAGCTCGCGTTCCCGTGTCGCAGCTTGTGAGCGACTGCCTTGACGCATTATACAGCATGCTTGGTACTCTGAGCTCTCGGACATGCCGTCAACTGACGCCGACGTTACTGTATGCACGTCAGGCGTCTCCTGCGCTTCTCGCTGCGCGTCAGGTGCGTTCCATGTACTCCTTTATTCTTCATTGAGTTAATGCAAATCTCCCAGGGTATCGCTAATGCAAGGCACTTTGGTGCGACTGGACCTGTCATGGCGAGGGTGGTGAAGAAGAAAGTACAGAAGAAGAAGGTGCAAAAGAAGAAGGCACTCGTGAGCGTTCGTGAGCGGGAGAAGATGACACTGTCAGACGCAATCGATATTCTGCGGGTGCGTTCTTTCTGGCCTTGGGCTCATGCATTTCCTAAATTATCAGATAGGCAGTAGAGGTTGCGTCGCCCAAGTCTATGTATGAGTTGACCGTCAAGACGGCCATGGGACGCGGCATGGCAATTCCGAAGGGCCGTTTCAATCTCCCACGTGAAGCCAAGAAGACGAGCAAAGACAAGATCCTTGTCTTTGCGGAGGGCCGTGCAGCCGAGGATGCGCGCCGTGCGGGTGCAGACATTGTCGGCGGTCCAGAACTGGTAGACGGCGTCAGTAGTCCTGCTTGCGACGTCCACTGCATACATCTCAACTGTGAAATTGCTTAGGTCGTCAACGGAAAACATCAAGCAACAGTATTCCTGTGTACGCCGGACCTCATTCGAGCCATCACACCGCGTTTGGGTCGTGTGCTTGGACCGCGTGGTCTCATGCCATCCGAGCGTCGCGGGACAGTACTAGAAGACGTCGGAGGTTTCATTCGCCGTTTACAGGGTTCAGCGGAGTGGAAAGGTGACAAGGCTGGCACGATTCGCCTCCCCATCGCACGGGTACGATTATCGTTCAGACGTGTGGTACCCCTCGTTGATATTCTTCCAGATGGATTTCCCCGTTGAGGATGTTCTCAAGAACATCCGCTATTTCATGGGAGTTGTCAAGCGTGCAACAAATAACATCAAGACTGGGAAGGACAATGATAAGCCCGGTCAGTCCCTTCCACACTTTGAATACGCATACTCTTCCTCACCGCGCGACCAGTGAACCAAATCACCAAGGTCGTCTTGAGTTCACGGCAGGGTCCAGGCATCCAGGTTTATGACGCTTAATACCCCCAGACTTTGTTGACTCTTCCGCAATATATTCTTATTAATGATGACGCTATAATATTGTGTAATGTTACATAGAGTGGCGATGTGGCGATAGCGAGCTGATGAGTGGTGACATGCAAGAAAGCGAGCAAAGCAAACGAGTAGCACAGCATAAAACAAAATAAAGGAGATCACCACGCGATGTTCTCCCTCTCGGCCGCTTCCACAGCTGCGGCTTTCCTCGCTGCCCGCCGCTGAATCTTCTGCGCAGACTTCTCTTCAGCGCGGATATTCTTCGCGATGCGTGTATAAGACGCCTTTGGGTCCTTCGTCTCCTTACCGCCGGCACGTTTCCCGATGTCCAGACCTCGTGTTGCGTCTGTGCCCCCCATACGTTTGGCGCGCGTCGGCTGATAACGGATCTGTGAGCGATTTTTGGGCTCGTGCGGGAAGATGTCACCCCATTCGGATTTGCGTGCGTCGTAGTAAGCCTGTTTGCCTTGCGACTTCGGGATAGTCAAACGCATGATTTTACCTACAACGTGGAGTCAGTTCTGCTCGAACGCGAAGATATGAGGCGCCATACCTTCCGTAGCGCATACATCTAGTATGATATGACCGCTGCGCTTCAGGGGAGGGAAGACCAAGCGCGGCCAGTCGTACGCTTCATGCCGAAGCGTCTCGCGCATCTCAGGACCGAGTTTGAACTGCTCGTCCGATACAATCTCAGTTGGAACACTACGTGACGCGTCTTCTGGGATGGACTCGTCGTGTAGCTGAAGTTCATATGGACCCCGGACAAGCTGTTCCTCCATGTCGCGGCGACCAAGCTCGCCTTGACGCCCGGCACGAGTTTGGGCGCGCTCTGGACGCGCGCCACGGCGAACTACCACATAGGAGTATCCGACATCTTCGTGTCCTACCCCAGAATGTTTGGTCTTACGAACGAATGCGGGGCGTTGTAGTCTCTGATTAAAGGAGCAAACGAGCCGCATTGACGCCTCGTCGTAAGCGAGTGGACAGGCACCATCATGGGGACACTGTAACGGCGTCAACTTTGAAGAGTGTAAGATATAGATGTGCCCTACCGGCGCCAGAACATGCGCTCCTGGGACAGTCCCACCTTCGATCGCCTCCCGGTTTCCGAGTGTCAAGAGATATTCCCGGGCCTCGATGACGTGCGAGAACCCGGTCTTCGTGCCGTGGTCTATCAAAACCTACAATCAACATGAGTATGACCAAAGCAAGTCGTTCACTAGATCTTACTATGGTTTCCGCTCCGCTATTCCACATTTGCTTGACAATATCTTTACGTTCAGCATCTCCCTTGGCCTCAGACAGGTGAAAGGCGGATATGGCCAGGGCCCCCTTGCCGCTTCCAGCAGCGAGATGAAACTCTTCCGAGAATCCTTTGTTCCAGGTAGTCGAAATACCATCCAGTTGAACGTCTAGACATGCATGAGTCTACCCGATATCGTGATTTCAGAAGGTGAGCGAACCTCTTAATAGACGTTGCCCCATCGCAGCGAGACCCTGCCTGCGCTCTACCGCAATGTATCGAGTCAGGGTACTGCCTGAGATGCACCTCTCGGGCATGGATGCGTAGTCATTCGCTGTGGCGGCATCGGTCTGGAACACGTTGGAAGCGGCCCTAGATATATGATAAGCGAATGTATACTGTACTCTGCCAAAATACCCACCAGAAGGCACTCCCGGTTCCAGCTCCCCAGTCAAAAACTGTGTCGACGTGCCAATCGGGACCCAGTCGTTGTTTAGCATGGCTGAGGACGGCAAAAATGGCGGCATAATGTGCGGGTAGTGCGACTGTGGCGAATGCTGTGCCATCGCGTTCGCCCAGGTCGTGAGCTTTCCGACGAGACTTGTACTGCACGTCGTATTGGAAGTTCCAACTACCGGACGGTCCGTCTTGTACTCCGTTCTGGAACAGGCGTTTTGCGTCGTTACGAAGCTGTGATTTATCCGAGTCTGTCCAACGACTTGATGAGTTATGTCTGATGAAACAGCGCATAGGCATCTGACCTTCAATGACTGAGTTTATACTTTGCTGCAACTCGTCCGGGAGTATGACGGCTCCCACTTGTTGACCTCCGAATCGCGCAGCCGGTGACTTGCGCCCGACGCGCTCATCAGGTTCAAGTGCCAGCTCTTCCAGCTCTTCAGTCTCGGACGGTAAGGTCTCCAGTTCGCGCAGAGAGGCCGTAGACGCGTCGGTTGTGTGGCGCTTGGCCTTATGATTCAGGAGGGACATGTTCGCGTCTCTTAACAGCGCCTTCATGGACGGGTCAAGGTCCAGAGGAGCATTGGGTTGGCCAGCGCGGAGATGGAAACTGGTGGAGAAGGATGCGCGACTCTGAGCGCGCAGAGCCACGCCAAGTCGCACACCGGACTTGCGAGGCAACATGACAGCCGAAGCAGAGCAGCAAATGGGCGCGCGGGAATTCCACGGACGCGTCGAATCCGAACTCGAACGCGACTTGCACGCGCCTACCATCTCATATCTCCACTCAGCGCCACTCAGCCATTCTGCCCTGCGATGGCGCGCGAGCAAAGTCCGTCAAATATGGAGAGGCCTGCGAAACGTGCACGGACCGAGGAGCCTGTGGATACGGCGCTAGCCAGGATCAGTCCTGAGAACGGCTCCGCCGCTCCGGACGAACAAGATCAGGAATTCGAAGAGGAGGGCGTTGAGGAAGAGGCATCAAATGATGTAGCAAAAGGCTCGGACTTGTATCTAGACACGGTGTGTTCTCCAACAATCCCACCTATGTCTTGCTTGGCCTGAACATTATGACAGATCCATCGCGCCGCTCTTGACTTCGACTTCGAGAAGGTCTGCTCTGTGTCTACATCGAACGTCAACATATACGGCTGTCTTGTATGTGGAAAATATTTCCAAGGGCGTGGCCGTAAATCTTATGCGTACGCCCACTCCATACACGAAGACCACCATGTCTTCATTAACCTGGAGACCACCAAGGTACGGCAAGTCCACGCTCAGGATACCTCCCACATATCCAACCGGAATCTGTAGGTATACGTTCTACCTGATGGCTACGTCGTCTCGGATCCATCGTTGGAGGACATTGCCTACGTACTTGCACCGACTTTTACGCCGGCGATGGTGGCAGCATTGTCAAGCACAAGTCACATCTCAAAACCTTCGTATGACCTATCCGGGAAGCCGTACCTCCCAGGATACATTGGTCTCAACAACATCAAACGGAACGACTACATGAATGTCGTTGTCCAATGCCTCCTGCATGTGCCACCACTTCGCGATTACCTCTTGCTTCATCCCTTCACCGGCAAACATTCTGAACTGTTGCGACGGTTTTCGGCGCTGACCAAGAAGCTGTGGAATCCGCGCCTCTTCAAAAGTCAGGTCAGCCCTCATGAGTTCCTGCAGGAGGTTGGGCGAGCTAGCGCCGGCAAATTCAGGCTAGAAAGCCAGAGCGACCCCGTCGAATTTCTAAGCTGGCTGTTGAACCAGTTGCACAAAGATATGGGAGGGACGAGAAAGCGCAACTCCAGTACACGTGTTGATACTTTCTCACCGTCGCCGTACTGACGCCCGCACCAGGCATCATGTTCTCGACGTTCCAGGGCGAGGTGAGAATGGAGACGCAGCAGGTTATCGTTCAGTCACACGTACTCGGGCACACGAAGCCGCGCTTTGACATCGACAGAGGTGGGCGTTTGTCGAGCGGCCCACGAGTTGATCCCTGATGCATGGTATCCTATCGCAGACATCAAGACGGCTACTTCACCATTTCTACTCCTTGCAGCGGATCTCCCTCCTCCTCCCCTGTTCCAGGATGCCGTGGAAAAGAACATCATTCCGCAGGTCGGCATTCATGCCGTGCTCAGCAAGTTCGACGGGACAACCACGCAGGTTAGTAGTTGGAATCTCTCTTCCGAACAGAGGATATCTTACCAATGGCGTGAATAGGAGTCACGCGGACAACTTCGACGATACAAGTGTCAGCGCTTACCACCCTACATCATCGTTCACTACAAACGTTTCACCAAAAACAACTTTGTCGAAGAGAAGAATCCGACTATCGTGAACTATCCGTTGCGAGGCGTGGATTTCAGTCCTTGTGAGTCTGATCACGCGGATGTCGGGCCGACGACTGATTCGTGTACAGATGTCGATGCGCCTACGTCAGATCCGCCTCTTGTGTACGATCTCGTCGCGAATGTCGTTCTTGACTCCGTAGCAGGCACAGCTCGTGACAAAGAACACACCGTCTGGAAGGTTCACTTGCGGGCGGGCCGTGGAGGTGGCGATAATGAAAAATGGTTCCAGATACAGGATCTCATTGTCGAAGAAATTCAGAAAGAAATGATTTTCCTTGGCGAGGCTGTCCTTCAGGTGCGCCGAACATCAGATTGTTCGGAGCATGTTTTGGCTTAACGCAGTGATCTAGATCTGGGAACGCCGACAGGTAGGGACTTCGTAGTGGCTGCTGCGCCCGCCACACGACCCTGACAGCGTTCCGGCGGTCCTTCCCGCCGTCGCTCCGGTGCCAGATAGCAAGTCGTGGTATCCGTCTTGGGCACAATGCATACATGAGGCAACCTCAACACGACAGTATTCATCAAGAACAGTTGTTAGAGATAGTGTTGCTAGGGAATATGTACACCATCGTAGTCCTGATCACTACTAGCGCTAAACCACCCTTCCTCGTCTGAATACAAAGGAGTTGATGGATGTGCTTTGAGACGCGAACATATTGTATCTCGCTACTCTCGAGTCTCGGGTGCTTCGCCATCTCGACCGCGGCAACCATCAGAGCAGCGCCACTAGCTATCCTTGCCCCTGGACGTCCCGCCGGACGCATCAATCTGATTGCTACCAGTACTGCCTCCATCGGGTTCTTCAGTTCGAAGAGCAGCAGTCGTACTCTTCCCATCATCCTTGCTGGGAATAGTATTTACACCATCGTCAGAAGAACCCTTTGCGCCATCTCTGTCGGAACAGAACAGGGTCAGCCACGTTGGTTTGTAAACACTGACTGTCGTGGCAGCCTCAATTCATCCAGCCAACGTACCGCTTTTGTTGCGTTTCGGCGTGCTCGCGTATTATGGGCTGAAAAGCATATACGCTAGAGGCAATACCTAGCCAGGGTATGCGAGCATATAAGCTATATATTTGCTTGACGTGGCACATGGAGACGAACTCACCGGCGAGACCTGCTATGATCATACCTTGAACCCGCCCACGAGACATGATCGAGGGCTCTAGATCCGGGATGAGAAAGTCCAACAGCTAGTGGGAGTGCGGACAAAGTCGAATGGCGAAAGTCGATGTTCATGCGCCCATGCGCGGTCGCTCGATTTGGACTCACGCGGCCCGCGACTTGGCTCCATCATTCCGGAGGGCGCTAGCTCGCGGCAGTGATGCTAGCACAGTGCTTGCGTTCTCACAACGAAGTCCAAGCACCCCTATCTCAAGTGTGCGGACGATTGTCAAACGTACCCTGGCGGCACTACGAGAAGCTTGAGATGCTTCGAAGCTGTACAAGACAATAATTCGATAAATATGCGATGCATGATGACGACCGCAAACGGCAATGACTCCTCAAACGTACAGTATTAATGGTGAAGCATCATGCCATACTCGCAGACGTCGTGAAGTTCAAAACAGTCCGAGGGCTCTGAGGGCCACTGACGCGGCGTGCTCCTTAGCATCGCCTAACCTCCCTGCCGTTGCCGATCCCAAAGGATTATTATTGACTTGTTGGAGAACGTCACTGAACGGATCGGGTAGACAGTAAGAGGGGGGCCGCAACATACACTTATACGTCACAGTCCAACGGCCTGCCGCGTTTGACGGCGTCTCTCGTAGCTCACACGACAGCTGTGTGACAGTTCCTTGCGCCTGGAAGTCTGCGGGGAGCCGTCAGCGTTCGTCAGATCGCTCAAGGACGGCATGCGCACAGTTATTGAGGCGGACTGTTGCTGGAGAGCATCCCGTAAATACCTCAGCGTTCGAACGTTACCACAGGACAGTGAGGCAACTTACCGGGATCGGCCATGCCTGGAACGCAGTTGTGTACGAGAGGCAACGTTAGGATCCCGATTATAAAGGGAGGAGTCTCTGTGATGTCGCACTGCTGCTCCTCTTCACTGCATTTATAGTCCTTCTTGCCGCCGAACGTCGCAATCACTCCTGAAGTCAGCAAGCTTATTGGGCAAGACCGCACCCAGCGCCCGAACCTATCAATTGTCAAGTCGCCGCGATGGGCCTCCAGCACAGGACCGGTGGATGGCGGCCACTGCCGAGGCACTCTCGGAGTATACACCCGCGCTGCGCGAGAAAAGAGATGAACAAACGGGGAGTTCATCAGCACGAGGAAGTCTCTCGGAGTCCGATTATGGACCAACGAATGCACCGGACCATCACCTCTGGATACGCCAGCGGGCATCATCGCTAGAAACATTTGGTGTCTGCGGGTGTTGAATCCGCACTGCGAGATTCTGTTCTGCCGGGCCGCCCCAGGCATCGCATGATTGAGGCTAGGACCTGCTGTATGTCGATGCCGACGCGTGCACATTAGGCACGTACGGACCAAACTCGCGCGGAGAACGTCAGCCGCCCGTGCGCCGCTTTCACGAACCCCATCATATCAGAACTGACGTGACGGTCACTGAGGTACTCACGAGAGTGAATTGGTATACCTCGGCTTAGAGTAGAGAACGGAACATGGGAGGGTCGAGGGGCGCCAACTAGCCACTCTCCCTGAGCTTCGATGGATTGCATCGATTCCTCCCGGCGCCCGGCGTTACGGACCCAGACGGTGCAGGTCCATTGTAAGATACTGAACGAGCTGATTGACCGATGCCATACCTTTCAATGTACTTGAATTGTCAAGCGCTGTGAGACCTTGAGCAAGGACAAATGACGCCTTCAAGGCGATAGATAGAAGCCGAAGGTGCAGACAAACAGGACGTGAACTACGCAGAATCTGGTGTCAAAGCGCTCATGAGATACTGGCGCTCAGCGCCTAGGGTGCGCAATGATCCCCGAGTGCCATCAAGCCCGGCGCAAAATCTCGAAGGCCTTGTCTGCAGCCTCGTCACGGGCGATATGCTTGAGAGGGCCCGACCCAGTGGCGATAACCCTCCCGTCAACTGGAACTCATATTAGAGACGGATGTGCCGAGTTCGAGACGGTAACGGCGTACTCTTGCATGTAGAGGTCCAGGTTGGGGAGTGCTGGGCCCCCGCAGTTACGTCGACCCAGCTTAGGGCGGCCAGCTTGCCGATGCCTTGTAGGTCTACAAATTGTCAGCGAACATGCATGGGTCTCGACAGCAATAGGTAGCGCACAGTTGTTGAGAGCGATGGTACCCTTTGCTGTAGAGATATCAGCGTGGGCTGCGGCTCCACAGGAAGAACAACTGACGTCCAGACATGTCAAGAATCGACTGAAGGGCTGATAATTGACGCGGATGAGGTTGGCGAGCTCGCCGTTGGAGAACCCATTGAAAGGCTTGTTCGGGGTATATGTAGTTGAAGACCCAGGCGATGAGCACGCCGCGCCGGACGAGGGGAGCGACGGCGGCATGTTGATTGCCAATATTGCGCTTGACGGGCATCCCAGCAAAAGTATGATCGAAAAACGTTGCACACACGCCGTGGGCGAGCGTTCGAAGCGATGGTCGGCAAAGAGTTCAGGGTGAGAAGGCAGGACGCTGGCGAAGAACCAAGAGTAAAGAGCATCGCCCCATCGTCCAGAGCTGAGACAAGCCGACTAGGGCTTCGACCTGTGGCCTTCGAAAGCGGAGATGAAGCTGGACAACCAAGTTGACCTATGGTAAGGGTCGCACCCGAGAGTAACCTGCGGATCCACTGATCCTCAAAGCAGTTGCCAGACGTGGACAATGAAGATGGCCGCACCAGTCTGCACACTGGCAGGTCAAGCTCCCCGTCGCCTCCGCCAGCTTCGCAGCCTGATCGTACACGATGCCCCACTGCAGAGCTCACCACAGTAGCTCTAGACGTCATGTCGAACCTCTCAGCTTTCCCGGGGTATGGTAATGGCTGGTGGCGTGCGAGAGAGAAGGCGCTGGGGATGAAGAGGCGATCCAGCACTATATTTGCTGGCGTATTCTTTTGTGGTGAACATGATGTCAAGGGAGGGGAAGAACGATGCGAGTGACTCAGGTGGACGTGCGTCGTAAGGCGGAGGTAGGGGTTTCTCGCAAGCGCTCCGACACGCCGACCTTGCGCCATATTAGACGGTAGTTGCTGTGGGGAGTGCGTCGTGCACCGTCCTGTCATAGCGTAGCGTTGCCGTATTCTTTCTGAGAGCGTTGTCCAACAGCTGCGGTGTGCGATCATATCATCGTCCTCATGTGTAGTAGAAGGCATGCGTTTCGGGGCGTGCGACAAAATAGGCAACATGGTCGGGTGCGCTTTTCGCGTCCGAGCCCGACGTGCGCCACCCTCTGCCTCAGAAGAGGATCTGCGGTTGCTCTGCTCAGCTACGGTCGCGACATTCCGATGTGAAGTAGTGAAGATGCGCCCAACGATATGAAAGAAGTCCTTCAGATGACCGAGGCTCAATAATCCGCCGGAGTGAACGAGAAGTACGTGAACAAGCCTGCCCGGCCGAAAGGTTGCATCAAAACCAGTCGTCTTCCGTGGGTTGCTGCGAGTCGGTCACGCTTCATCCGTCGGCAGAGTTGCAGCAAATCGGATGATACAGGTATTGGAAGCGATGGTGCGCGGCAAGACGGTTGGAGACAGGTGAGCAGCTCGCACGAGAGCGAATGTGAGATGCCACCGCTGTTTAGGCCATGGAGGTCTCGGCCCGCTTCATTTGGAATAAGCTCTCGGCAATCCCCGAAACGCCAATCATTTCGGTTGCGCCAGTCTCCTCTGCTTGGATGCACAGCCGCACTCAGGTGCCTTGGAACCTACTACCACCGCGGCACACCCATGCAGTTCAAGCTCGTCGTCTTCCGTATGATCTATTGCCTCCTCTTTGCCCTCCTGCAGTCCAGTTCTCGCCTCCTCTACGCCCGTGGTCGATCGCGTGAAGGCGGCCTGCATGCTGTCCTGTATGATCGCAACGGGCCCCGGCCGTTGCTCACTTCTCGTCGGCATGCCCCGAGCCATGAGAATCGGACAGTTGTACATACTGCGCTGGCTCCCACACGGCTATTCTGCGACAACCACATGCATACACAACCAGTCATCAGTACTAGGCCGCTGTGTCAGAGATCGGCTGATTTCAGGTCAAGGCTCCGTGCTCGTCGGGTAGTATGAATGCGCTGAGAAGCACTCAACCAAGAAAATAAAGCATAGTGCTTTTGGACGACCTCTGTTCATTGGATAACTTCTCTGTGAAATTGCTTGGTGCATTTCCGAGCTAAAGTTCACAGCCACAGGCGTGCTCTGTTTGCCCACGTCCACCTCCGCGATTACATGCCCCAACCGACGTTGAGGTAGCGGCGCATGTCGGCTGAACATGACCCACTCTCGCGAGCATCTTGTCAGTTCGAACAAATCTCCGCGTCTTCCATGCGTGTTGATAGTGCCGATCTGTGCCTTTCGCGCGAAGAAAAATGGGCTTAACCTTCATTCTCACGCTTCAGCCTGCTGCCCCTCCGAACGCGACGCCGATCGATATTCTCGCTCTACTTGGGGCCAACCGCTCAAAGTGCTCTCTGTTGCGCGTGTACTTCAGACCGAAGAGCTCGAGCTCCGCGCTATGACGAGTGTTTGCAAGTTTCAGGGATTTAGACTCAGGTTGAGGGTATGCTTTCAACGCAAAGAACGGATACCGATCGCGCTTCGATTAGACGAGCTACTGGTGAGATGTTGAAAGTGATAACTATTGGCGACCGCGAATTACTAATGGATACAGATATTGCATGAAGATGGAATGTGCGGATAGAGGATCATGATGGGATGGGAATCGGAATATGCCTTGTATATGAGATGTGATTATCGGTCGTCACTAGCTTTACTGTCCTGGGGATGAGAAATATGAAGGGTTGATGCAGACGCAAATGCCTAACGCTCGAGGTCCGGGAGGAATGCGAAGATGAAAGGAATATGTATGCGTGAAAGAGCTTATGGAGATGTCTTGGTGTGCCATCAGAGCCGTAGTTGACCATACAGCGTCTAAAGGGCGCCAACATTGGTAAGATAGATGCGGGCCGCTTCTGCCTTGGCTGTGCCTCGGTTGTTCCCTCGGCCCGTAGCGACGACTTGCCCGTTAACTATGCACAACATTGAATACCTGGTCAATCGCGTTGACGTAGTGTTCGCTCACTCTTAAGATTGGCAAGGTGATGAAGCTGATGTTGAGGACCCGCTTCGCTGAACTCCCAGCTTGCACTACCGAGATGACGGTTGCGTTGGAGATAAGTATTCAGAGAAAGCATATAGTCTACGCGCCATAGTCAGCGTGTGAGTCAGTGGATAGTTGCCATTACATACCCGTCATCAACACTATATGAAGATAGTCAATGTTCTTCTGCGATAGAGCTTAAGAGAGTGGAAAGGCTGGAGACTGTATGGGCTTAAGGGAGACAAAGCCACCCACTTATATACTCTGGCAACTGTAACTGTAGCATCCTTTAGTTGTAGGAGGAACCATCATCTCCAAAAGCACAAGAGTGACTCGCGTACCACTCCTAGTGCCGAGTCAAACGCGCCGGAGCATCTTGACCGAAATAATACTTCTACCATTCCCCGAGAACTTGTCTCCGTGTCAAAATCCGCGACGAGCATCGTATCCTGTGAGATACGTGCTTGTTCAGTCGTCTCGAACAGTGTTTCTGGAGCTGAACGGACACACATCCTGAACACGAGTCAAGCTGTGGAGTTTGTTTCGAGTGTCCAACTGCTGGACAGGGCGGGCGGGGCGGGATACCTGGATATCTGACGTAGCAGAACGAGTAAAAACACTCGAAACGCACGGCCTCGCGATGTATGGAAGTATTGCCGAGCAAGACCGTGCATAAGGGCTTGGTATACCGAGTCAAACTCGCATGCGACAACCTCGGCGACCAGGTGCAGGCCTACGTTTAACGTCAGCTATGATGGCCGTAAGAGCCAGTCTGAACTGACGGACCAGAGCGCCAGCCGCGATATGGGGCTCGAACTGCGATCTACACTGCATGGACCCTTCAATACTTGCCTCGATGGGAACCTCAGAGCGGGAGCTGGATGCCGCACCGTCGGTACAGCCTAAGCCGGACAAAAGAGCCGGTCCTGAAGCCGTATGGGATCACTGCCGGCGATCTATCCGGATTTCTGGGACCGTCGTCAAGGCGTGCAGGGGATGCTGAACGCTCATCTCAACGGGATTTATCAAACCCGTCAGGCGCCCTATTCTGCATTTGGCGAAGTCGAAAACCAATCCGGGGAGCACGGTGAGCGGCTCGAAACGCCGTGATGCGTAGAAGTATTCCATTAAGCAAATAGCGCCATGCACATACACGTCGCACATGACAAGAATAGAGCTAACACACGAACTGACAGTGCAAAGTAGATGCGTATCTCCAGTCATGCCGATGAATGTCGCGAGCGTTCTCAAGCGGACCCGAAGCCGTTAGAAACGCAGAGTCATTCGTATGAATCGGTCCACCGGAAGTCCGCAAATTGGGTCCAATGCGGTCACCAGTCATTGCCATGCCATGGACATGAGGGATAACGACGACTTTATGTTGCGTCGTAATCGATGATCTATGATCGTCCGAACACGCCGCCCTGAGGACTTTCGTGTGGGTAGCATCGCCGAAGCGGGAGGTTTGTAGACTACGTTACCATCCAGCCTTGTGCGTCTGGCAGGTTAGTGTCGGATCTCCCAATGAGTATGATCCACTACCTGTCTTTCTGCTCGAGCGAGTATGCATAACGACAGTCCTTGGCAAGCGGAGTCGACATGCACTGGTCAACAGCGCGGAAGACGCAGATGGAATGGAGCCCTCACTGACAGTAGATGGTGGGTATCCTGCTGCGAGTGTTATACGTGTAATATCAGTGTGGGCGCTCAGATCCCAAAAGAAAAGTGATGAGATGGGATGGGCGTCAAGAGCAAGAGGGGAATAAGGGCCGAACCACGTGCCAAGGGCGAGCTCCCACGTAGAGACGTTGCCGTCTGTTGCTCTCCGCCGTCGTCCTCGCCGCTCCCGTCGCCGTCGTCGATCTCGCGAACCCCCATCTTCTCCCGTCCCCGTCGACCTGACCGTTCCACCCATCCGGAACTCAGCTCACGTGGAATTCGTTACATCCACCCGGTCGCTCGTTCCGTCTCTTACCTCCCGATACCTCCCCTCCCGCTTTGGTGAGTAAGCGCCAATGTCGTTGTCAGTGTAACAATCATGGCCCTGACACCATTCTCTCGTAGTCCGAGCGAAATAGCCTGTTTCACCATCAGTCTCAACTTGGTCTCCAAAAATGTCATCCAGCCAAGGCGATATCCAGGAGCGCATTGCTGCAGCTCGCCGCGAGGGCGACAGTCTGAAGGAGCGCATTCGTGCTAAGCGCGAATCGTCCGCGGACACCAGTCGTGAGTGGCTAAAGATATGCGTCGCTTCCGGAATATTCCTCATATTATCCTAGTCCGCGCTATGGCTGCCGAGGTCGACCCACTCCCCCGCATTGT
Organism: Peniophora sp. CBMAI 1063; assembly: GCA_900536885.1. Classification (NCBI taxonomy): domain Eukaryota; kingdom Fungi; phylum Basidiomycota; class Agaricomycetes; order Russulales; family Peniophoraceae; genus Peniophora; species Peniophora sp. CBMAI 1063. The sequence continues at coordinate 81,056 of UWZB01000042.1, forward strand.
CATGCGTCCGCGGCGCGCACTGCGCGGTCATCTTGCCAAGATTTACGCCATGCACTGGGCATCGGACAAGCGCCATCTTGTCTCGGCCTCGCAGGACGGAAAGCTCATCGTCTGGGACGCTTACACGACGAACAAGGTCCACGCAATTCCGCTGCGTTCCAGCTGGGTCATGACTTGCGCGTACGCTCCGTCGGGCAACTTTGTCGCTTGCGGTGGCCTGGACAACATCTGCTCCATCTACAACCTCAATAACAAGGAGGGCAACGGCATCAAGGGCGCCCGGGAACTGTCGGCGCACTCGGGCTACCTCTCGTGCTGCCGCTTTATCAACGACCGTCAAATCGTGACTTCATCTGGAGACATGACCTGCATGCTTTGGGATATCGAAGCCGGTGTCCGTGTCGTCGAGTTCAGCGACCACACTGGCGATGTGATGAGGTAAGTAGGCTTTGATGAATGTTGCCTGACGCGCGCGCTCGGTGCTGACGAATCTGGTTAGTCTTTCGCTCGGCCCTAACCAGAACGTCTTCGTCTCGGGTGCTTGCGACGCGACAGCGAAACTCTGGGATATCCGCAGTGGCAAGGCAACACAGACCTTCACTGGTCACGAGTCCGATATTAACGCCGTCTCGTACGTTACTATGCCTAGAATGTGGAGTAAATGGACTCTTACGCACAATTATAGCTTCTTCCCTAACGGCGACGCGTTTGCGACTGGTTCTGATGATGCATCATGCCGTCTGTTTGACATCCGCGCGGACCGTGAATTGAACACCTACACGCACGACAACATCCTGTGCGGCATTACGTCTGTCGCTTTCTCGATCTCGGGTCGCATCCTCTTCGGCGGCTACGATGACTGGACGTGCAATGTCTGGGACACTCTCAAGGGTGAGCGTGTGGGCGTTCTCACCGGTCACGAGAACCGCGTGTCTTGCCTCGGCGTCAGCGCAGATGGCATGGCTCTGTGCACAGGGTCCTGGGACAGCACGTTGAAGGTGAAGCGCTTCATTCCTTAGACCCGTGACATAGTGCTGACAAGGAACGCAGGTTTGGGCGTAAACGGGACACAAGCGTTCATCGCTGGCATACCCTCTCCCGTCTCACGCACCCATGTTCTTGGTTGACGCTCCCTATTCGAGTCTCCATCTAAGCTCTCATATCGTTGCTACTGTCTTTCCCCATGCCGGAGTTTGTGGTCTTCTGTTAAAGTATTTCGTTTGTTCATAGTGTTTTCTTGTCGTATCTCCTACAACCCGCCTTTACCCGCAACTATCATTCATTACCCGTCCTGTTCATCACATTTGCTAAACGTGACGCGCGCAGATTCGAGCGGAGATTGCTTGCAACATAGCTGATACGTGCTCACCTCTGAGCTGTATGGCCATCTAGTGTGCGTTGGTAGAATGAGAGAAGTTTGGAAGTCGGAAAGTACCGAGAAGATCCAAGAGGCGTGTTTGGTGGCTCGGCACCGTGCGACAGTGTTGCTCCTGACCACCATGCGCGTCGCTGTAGGTGGTCCTCACGGACACCGGCGTCCCAAATTCGGTACATCTCATGCACAGATACATTTATGTTGATGTGAAGATCGAGGACGAGTTCTCTCCCCACGCCCTGCGCCCTTGGAGCGCTCAAACCGACGTTGACGGGCCGCGGGTGGTGACTATCAGTCCACAGTCAACACGGCAGCATATCATCGCCCAAGCAAACAATTCAAGCATGCATCATCTCTTCTGTCAAACGCTGGTATTGATGGCACGTACTATCTCGGACACCATAAGCAGGGGCTGAACACTTGTGGCAAAGATCTTGACGTCTTCTCTCCAGTACAAGCCTTTACGCCGCTCCCTGAGACGGCCGGCGCCACTGTGGCGCAAGATTCCGCAACGCAGTCAGCCCAAAGGTCACGTATCATGATATCTTCTGCGCTCATTATCGGCGCTGGCTGACAAGGGGTGTAGGAGCTAACTTAGATGTGGCGCAGTCTTGCGAGGATAGGAAATTGCCGATCGCTCAATGGGCAATCGACGTCACGTACCGGATTTACTGTACGACGACATCGTGGTAAGACTGCCCCGACTCTGGCATCTCCGACAGTAGTACATACGTGTATACATACGAGGCCTCTCTCGCTTGTCGTATTGCTCTGAGGATTGATGGTGGGCGCTGACGGCTTTCATCTATCATAAGGACACGGGTAACTTATTTTGCGCGACATTCGGCGTTGACCTTGCGATGTACAGTCATACACGGTTCCATGACGGATCACTCACAACTGTGGACCAAAGTCTCAAGGATGCAGTCACTGCGCTATCACTGCAGGCGCGACAGGATGCGACCAGTTCGGCGACGGGTACTGTGTTTGGCAGGGGAATGTGAGTACGCCAGGTCTACATCGACTGCTGTAGGCGCTGATAGGAGGCAGGGTAGGGTTATCGGATCTGCCTCTTGTCTATCATATAACCTCAATTGGACGGCGTTCTCCTAGGACGATCAGAAGGGCCAAGACGATCGAGTATGTTTGCCGCGTCGGGACTCGACGTACGTACTCCACCGCCGATCATGGCTGTATATGCAGCCAGAGCGGCCCAGAGTTCTTGTACAAGTACAGGGTGTACTGCACCAGAATAGCTTCAATGCACTTACGCAGTCTGTACAGCAGATCACACAGTACACTCGTCCGTGCGAAGAAATACAAGGCAAAAAGATGTAGGGCTTTGACTCAGCATGGGGTTCGCTTCTCTTTACCCAGCACATACCTTGAACTCATGAACCCGCAGCGCAATTCTGGCGCGAGCGCTATCTCCATCGCTATTCAGTGTATCTCAATGTCACCGACACCTGTAGCCTATCCGCACACGTAGCGCCTGTGACTGCGGGTTCATTTGCCCTAGGAGAAGCATAGGCAACATACCGGCTATCCAATAACTTCCGGACTTGAGCATCGTAGACGCAGACACGTTCTTCTGCGCACAGCCTTCTTGTCTACAACGCAACTGCGGGTAATCATGAAGCTATCAAACCCATATATCCGGATGCGGGTCGTCGACCCTAGAAGTCCGAGTACCGGAGTATACGTCGAAGCTCTATGCACGTATGCGAGCCTGAGACACTCGCCTACGATACTGCAACAGTGCGTGATGCCGGACCATTGAGGCGATCGCCGCTTTGGAAGATCCTAAACCGGACGACTGCGAGCTTTGTCGAACGCAACTAAGCATGGCCCGTCTGTGGACGGAATCCTGTCGTACGCCGTATCTCATGGGCAGAGGCGAATGAAGCCAAACATCGAGCGCACATTCAAGCATACTCCGACACATGACGGTCCGGCGATCCCTTCATACGAGTGCGAAGGAACGGCGGCCCGCGCAGAGTCGCGAGGCTTGAGGTAGAGAGGCGCACGAAGCGTCCACCAAGCGTATATGAAGGCAGACGCTCACGAATGTGCCAATCGATAGACGAAGTCAGTCAACGCCACATCGCTGAGAACACGATACGGTAAGATTGGTTGTATTGCGAAACGATGGGTCAAGCGAGAGAAGTCGGACGGGCGACGTGAGGGCAGAGACGGTGGGGATGCTATGCGCCCGCGACAGACAGCGGACGGACTACACGCATATAGTACTACTACAATATGGCACGGGCAAACGAGTAAACGAAGATCGGCCTAGGTCAAGGCGATGTGGTCGAGACTGGGGTTCTGAGTGACGGTAAGGACGTATGCGAAGGAGGGCGTGATATCCGCTCCAGGAGGAGGGAGGGTAAGTAATGTAACAACGCGCAATCGAGCGAGCGAGCGAGTAGAGAGGGAGAGCAGGACGGAGCGTTGCAAGGATATATAGTATGGCGGTTCCTGCAGACGATACTCTGGATCAATCTGAATCATTCCATTTCCATCCGTGTGGTCTCGATAATCGAGGATAGGCAGGACTTGCAAAGGCGCCCTGCACTCACTCGGCGACGGTGCCCACGGGGCGAGCGCCGAGGCTGGGGTGGCGAACACCGAGACCGGCGGCAATCATGCGCTTGCCAGGGTCGCCGATACGCGCACCATTCGAGGCGGGCTGGGCGGCAACGATAGCGGGGTCAGCCGCACCCTCGAGGGTCGAGCTGATCAGGCTGTCCAGCGTCGGATGGCTCGGCAGGCTCGGCAGCGTCGGGCTGCCCTCACGGCCATTGCCGGCGGCGCTCGCACCGGCGGCGGCTGCCGGTGTGTCGACGGACAGAGCAGAGGCGGGCCCACGAGGCTTGTTATTGGGGATGGCGATCGAGTTCTGGCGGCGGT
>UWZB01000043.1:0-11902 GCA_900536885.1 Peniophora sp. CBMAI 1063
CATGCTCTTCAAAATATTAGTTAGAGTATAGAGCACATAGTCTGGTAGGTTAGTAGAGGTTTCATAGGGGTACATAGCTTACAGTATGCCAGGTCTGTAAGGGTATTGGTAGAGGTATGCAGTTAACAGTAAGCCAGATATAGGCCAGATTTGTAGGGGGTTTTGTAAGGGTATAGTAGCCACGGTATGCAGTGTATTAGCTAGGTTTATTGGTAGAGGTATATAGCTTGCAGGATGCCGGGTCTAGCTTTAGTCTACAGGGGTATTAGTAGAGGTACTCCCAATGAACTGGATCTACCAATGGCACCGGATCTGGCAATCCGCCTCTGTACCTCTACATTTCTCATATTTCGACCGCGCAAAAAGACTGTAGGTGCTTGAATATATCTGAAGTACACTGGGATTGAAGAAAAGGCATAACTGGGCGAGCGTGGGAAAGCGTAAATCCCATCAATGTCCGGCAATTTGGCCGTGAACAACGCACCGACGCCTCCCCTACCCCAACCTTCCGCCAAAAAGATTTGATCAAGCAGACATAGGTGCGGAAGACACCAGGCTACCATCTGGTGAAAGAAGTAAAGAAGAAAACGGGATAGTGAGGGAGTAGGACAGTAATTTCAATGTGTCGGCAGATCTGGCTCATTGGGAGTATGTGGCTCCTAGTATGTCATGTTTGTGAGGGTATTGGTAGGAGCATACAGTGTGTAGTATACCGGATTTACTCTGAGCCTATAAGAGTTTGGGTTGGGAGTGTTTAGCTTACAGTATGCCAGGTATTGGCCAGGTAGGTAGGGGTATTGGTACAGGTACACTGCCCACAGTATACCAGCCACCGGCCGAGTCTGTAGGGGTTTTGGTTGAAGTATGAGGCCTACAGACTCATAAGTCTGTCTTGGACTTGTGGCAGCTTTGGTAGGGGTATACAGCTTACAGTGTGCTGAGGCTACCGAGGTTCCATAGGCAAATTAGACAGAGTATACAGCTTACAGTATGCTGAGTATTGGCTGGGTCTGTACATAGTTCAATAGGAGTATGCTGCCTACAGGATTCTAGGTACTGTAGTTTTTCGACCAGAAGTTTGTAACACATAACACACCATGAAGTTCCAAATCAATCCCGGGTTCGGTAACAGGTAATGTACCCTGTTGTGAACCTATTTGTGTTACCCGGTGCTCAGGCCAGAGACACTGACGAGGCTTATTTACGTTTGTTGCCCTTTTTACAGAGTTAAATAAGTTCACAGTAATGGTTGTCAGGCCATGATGAACGTCATTCAGCTGGACTTATGGACTGGATCTCAAATACTGTATAGATTTGACCTTAAGTTCAGGCTGTTTGAGCGTTACGCGTTACGCGGTCCTAAGTTCATTCGGAAAGAGGTTCACTGACTGCCGTGATATGTTACTGTAGTTTGGCCTGGGCCAACCAACCTGTGGGAAAGCCTTGCTACAGCTATGTTTTAGAGCTTTGGAATGACTAGAGTTCTTTGCGAGCAAGTTGGCAGAATTAACCTTGCCGCTGATGTACGTGACATCTACAAGACCTCACGAAATGACCTCATGAATATAATGATACTGGATATCAATGTGCTTTGAGTGTTTCTCAGTAATGGAGTTAGACGTGATGAATACAGCACCTTGGCAGTCACTTGAGATCTCGATTGCTCCAAGATCATAACTGATCTCACCAAAGAGCTGGTGAATCTACGCTACTTGACACAAGCAATTGCTCAACACCATGTACTCAGCCTCCGTAGAGGAGTGCACAACTGTTTTCTGTGTGTGTGAAACCCAGAAGAATGAAGCACAAGCAAGTGATGGGAAATATCCAGTCTGCGATTGCTGGTGGCTTGGGTCAGAAGCCCAATCTGAGTTGGTCATAGCAAAAACACCTTCACCCAATCTGCTGTCAAATACAAGACAATAATCCTTAGTGCCAACTAGATAGCAGCAAACATGGAGAGCTTTGTCAAGATGCTCGTCAGACGAGTTCGCAGCTTGTTGCGACAGTTTTGTGATGGTGAATGCAATATCAGGGTGTGTACCCAGCATGAAGTGCATTGGTGAACCATTGACAGTCTAGAACCGGTGCCATAGAACTTTGTCTACTGGATCCTCATTTGGCAATGGGTAATATCTAGAGGGAAGAGGAGTGGCGACAGGTCGAGCGTTAGTGAGTCCAACACGGTCAAGCATCTTCTCGAGGTAAGCAACTTGGTCTATCATGACCACATATGCCTGCCGAGTGATGCGCATGCATAAGAATTCCTTCACATCGCCAAGATCTCTACATTTCCATTTTTCGGCAAATGCATTCTTGAGCTGTTCTCCGAGTTTGTGGTCAACGCTGCAGAATAAGGCATTGTCGACGTAGACTATGGCAATACAAATCAAGCCTGTCTTTGCGTCGGTGTAGATGTAGATTCCTTCATCGGAGTGCAGGCGTTTAAAGCCCAGCTTCTCCATGGATTTGGTCATGGTTTTCCACCATTTGAGTCCAGCCTGTTTTAGACCATAGAGAGCATGTCTCAGTCGAATGACGAGATGCTCCTTGCCAGGGATTTTAAACCCTTGTGGCTGCTCCATGTAGATCTCCTCGTTGAGTTCAGCATACAAGTAAGCGTTGCAAACATTAAGACCTAGGATATGCATGTTTTTGAGTGTGCAAAGCCCGAGGATGAGTCTTAGAGACTCGAATCGCACAATGGGTGAAAAGACTTGGTCAAAGTCGATACCTTCGATCTGAGAGAAGCTCTTGATGACAAGTCGCGCCTTTATACAACCGTCGGGCTTTTCATCCAACACCCACCGGTTGAGAATAACACGGCGGTTCGTTGGTCTGTGGACGTACTCAAAAGTGCCGCGCTTGCGATGAGCTTCCATTTCATCATGCGTAGCGGCCTTGATCTTCTCCTGAGCTACCTTAGGCAGCTTCTGTACATCCCGCCACATCAATTCATGATAGTTCTTGACGTTGGTGGGCTGTGCATCGTCTGGAATTGCCTTAGCGACTAGCTAATTCATCAGCTTTACTCCCCCTTCCCGACATAGTTGTGCCAGGTAAACCTCATCAGCCTTTGGATCCTCGACAGAGTCGCGAGAAGGAGGTAGCGCAGGACTAGATTTGGGAATCTGTCCTGTGCGCTTAGGCATTCTTGGAGCTTGGGCGCCTGGCTTGGGCATTGGCTCATTGTCTCCAGAAGCTTTCCTCCATTCTGTGTTGGTGTCACATTGGGTATGGGTGGGCGGGGTGTCCCCATATATACTCCCAGGCCGTTTGGTTTGTGTCCGCTGCCGCTTTCCACGTCTCAGATGAGGTTCTTCCTCTACTGGTGGAGGCGTGGGTTCCCTAAGCGGTGGTGGCGGGCTCGGACTACTCCGTCTTGACAAAGTACATGACTGAGTTTGCAAGTTCTGACCGTCGTCTGAACATCCGGCCTCCTTTGGGAAGGTTTGTTGGGAGGATGTGACAGAAAATCATCGTCATCATCGTCAACCAGTGGTGGAGAAGAGTCTTTCGAAGACTTCTTCCACTTTGGGACTGGAAATGAGGCTGGCAAAGAATGCCGAGCCATCTGCTCCTTATCACGAGGAAACAGCTCCTTGTCAAAGATTGCCTGAGTGGATGTGAAGAGCACATTATTGGGGACACGCATAAACAACCAATTATTAAGGTTGCCGGGAGCAATACCTAAGTAGATCATCAACTCCACTTTTGGTGACTGGGTGTTTTTGCATATTTCCTTAGGGATGTATACGTATGCACCGCAGCCAAAGACCCGCAGCTTATCTATGCGTGGAGCCTCACCAAAAAGCATCTTGAACGGCGTCAACCATTTAAGGCGGCGTACAGGCGTCCTATTGTAAAGATGGACGGTGTGCTGGTTAGAAAATTCCCACCAAGAAGGAGGGCAACTAGCTTGAAATCGCAGAGCCTCCCCCTTTTCTGACATAGTGCGGATAAACCGCTCTGCACAACCGTTCTATTGGTGAGCGTGCGGAGCACCAGCAATCACCTCAATGCCCTTGTCATGGAGCATCTGCAAGAACTTGTTCGCTGCAAGGTTGAAGTTCCCAATCAGTTAGCCTCCTTGATCGGAGCACCAGCTTTGCACTTTGGCCTTGAATTTACTCTCGACCATAGCACGGAAGTCTTTGGCGGCGTTAAGCGTGTCTGACTTCTTCTTCAGGAGTGTAACCCATGCATAGGACATATGGTTGTCAATAAAGTCTACGGTGTACTTGAACTTGGCGTACGACAGGGTTGAGAACTCTTTCAAGTCGGAATGAATGAGGTCGAATGTGTTGTCAATGCGCTCTTTGCGGGCAGGAAATTCACGCGCAGGTATTTTACCCTTTGCGCATCCACTGCACACTGGGTTGTTGTCTGAGATGTTTATGTCCTCAGGGAAGCCAACAGTATTCTTGTGCATTTGATGTAGAACATCGCACACAGTATGTTCCATGTGGCAGTGCATGGTTTCATAGTCCAATGCATAGACCAGCTCATATTGAATGCTCTTAGCATAAGCAGATAAGGCGGGTAGAATGTAGCAATTTGGCCTAATAGGATCTACATCAAAGTGCAAGTAGATCTTCCCATCGTGTATAGACCATATCTGGATGGCATTACCCTCAACAGTCATGCCTTGGTGCAGGAATTGACCGAGGGATAGTAGACGATCTGCGAGTCCTGGAACATGTCCAACCGGACCAATGGGGACGGTCATAGAACGACCTTGAGAGTCCTGCGTAAAGAGCAAGATGGTACCCCATGCAATGATAGAGGAGTGACCACCATTTGCAGTTGTAAGTGTGCGCGGCTCATGAATCTTTATGTAGTTAATGAAGCCACTGGCATTAGGCGTGAAGTGTGATGTGCAACCTGAGTCTAATAACCACGAGTCGGAATGTGCATTGTTGTGTGCATGTGCAGCTTTGTCTTTTCTTTTGCAAGAAGTACAAGCACTATATTCCAAAATATATGTACACAGGTATGCAGTCAAGTCCGAATCATTACAACCATATATGAAGCTATTGGGTGCCCTATGCACCGCTTCCAAATCAACAGATGCGATAGAATCAGTAAATGCTGCAGTTGTAGCGTAAGCTTGGTTGCAAAGAAAAGTGGGAATGACATACGCATTGCCTTTGCCCTTGCGGGACTAGAAGCCCGCAGACTGTGTGATCTTGTCGTCCAAGTCCATCTCCTCGCTAAAGGATGTTCCATCGGGCATGTAGCCTTCGATGAACTCTTCTTTGATGAAGTCTTTGTCCTCGAAGCATTGAAGGAGGATAGGTGTAGTGCGGCGGCACTTGTTGGTGCGCGTATCCTCAATCTCTTCGTCGTTGTGGTCCTCAGTGCCGTAGAGTTCCTTGTTGAACAGGATATCATATACATCTGTAGTAACCTCACAGATGGATGCCTCAGGATGATCGATAGCACCATCTGGGATGCAAAGAGTCTCAGCGGTCCCAGAGACACCGAGTCGCTCTGCGAGCTTGACGGTCTTAGAGAGGATAGAATAGAAGTGGTCTTCAAGGGCTTGTAAAGCGGTCCAGAAGAATACACACTCTTGAGAGAAAGACAAGGCTACTTAGGGTTCTTTGTGGTGTTGAAGACACACACAGCTCCGGGATGGTGTCCAGGTGAGCCATATAGCTAAGGAAGTGATTGTCTTGAGACTCATTAGTCTTGCGTGAGTTTTTATTGTTGCCGAAGCCACCATAACCGCGGCCATGTCCACGACCGCGAGTGTGCTGCTTGGTGTTGTCCTCATTGTGCATGTCGGAGTCATGGCTTGACAGCTGCTGCTACGAGCATTGTTGCGACAGACGGCAGTAATCTTCTGCGTGCCGTTAGAGTGCAAAGCCTCAGGTGCACCATACTAAGCATAGTATGTGTTCATGGTACAAGACTTAATCTCATCAGCACTCATGTTGCTGAGCTTCTTGTCCTGTGAGAGCTGCTGGACAAACTTAATGTATGAAGGAAGCTTGGAGAGCAAGGCCATGGTGTGAGGTTTCATAACCCATCAAGCATAGCATACACACAGTGGTACAAGCTAACACAGACTTACTTGGATAGATGGATACAGTGGTAACTAGGTGGAAGTTGGAAGCAAGTGACCTTTATTGTAGCATTGGAGAGACAGCAGATATATATGTAGAGGAGGTGGAAGCCTAGCATGATAGTATATAGAATACAGATAAGCCTCTAGTAGGGCTGGAGGTACCGAGAAAGGAGACAAGAAATAATCATATGTTCAACATGCAATAGAGCATGTGCTTGCTTTACTGAACAAACTGCTTAATAGGGCATATAAAGGATGGTTGGTAAACCTATGTAGGCTTAGATTGAGTAGTAAAAATATCATGATAACACAATCTCCAAGAGTAGAAAAAAGTCAGGGATGACTCGTTCCTGCCAGCTGGGTGGCCTACTTCTACGAGTGATGAACATGGCATGGTTTTTCTTATCTGTGTTTCACAAGCGGTCACAGTAGAAAGCGGGGGTTTTGGCCTCCAGTGGAGCCCAAGCCAGGCCAGAGTCCTGCTGGAGATATCAGCCTATACAGCCATAGAGATGGTGCGAATACGAACGACGACGGCATGCGCCCAATGCACTTGGTCCTTGAGTTTTTTGGAAGATGCAAGATAGTGCATGTGTCAGAACACATCTGTTACCTGGGTCGTCCTGATATTATTTTGTATCTATCCAGGTTATGTGAATGCTTGGATTCAGATACACAAGTGGATGAGTCAGAGATGACCCGTAATCTAACTTCGCAATTTGGGCGCATCCTTATTCCTCCTGGGTATACTCATTGAGCGCGACCGTCCTAGTCACATGCTGACCATCTCCCAGTGCTAGTATATGCTTGACATGCTTGTGCACTATAATATAGACATGTGTGACACTGACTAGATGCCTATAAACCCCTCTCTGTGTATCTCCAAGGTGTAGGGCCTGCAGACCACTGAGGAAATCAAAGCCATGTGCTCAATTCCCTATACTGATGCTATGGGCTTTTTTCTGTACCTTGCACGCAGCACATGGCCGGATATTGCCTATTCTGTCACATTCCTATCCTGCTTTGTGGCCAACCCAGGTTGTGGGCACTGGCAGGCTGTCAAGCATCTCTTCCACTACCTACAGGGCACCAAGGACTTGTGTCTGGTGTACAGGGGTGACCAGTTTAATACCCAGGACCTGTTCCACACATTCACAGACTCTGTGTCTAGTGACAGCATCAACACAGGTCATTCTACAAGCGGCTACCTCCTCACTATTGTTGGTGGCACTGTTTGCTGGTCCTCTCACCTCCAGTCACTTGTGGTGCAGTCCACGACTGAAGCGGAGTACATTGCAGCTGTAGACGTGGACAGGGAGGCTGTCTGGATGCAGAGCCTGCTCTCTGAGCTCAGGTATACCTTAGCTTGTCCCACTGTGCACATGGACAACTAGAGCACAATTAGTGTGGCCAAAAACCTGGAGCACTATGGGTGGATGAAGCACCTGGATTTGTGGTTCTTCTGGCTCAGAGATCAGGTTAAGGCTAAGATGCTCGCTACCAAGTTTGTGGGCACTGAGAACATGCTAGTGGACATCCTGACTAAGGCCCTAGATGTTGCACGGGTTGAGCGCTGCTGGACACCCCTGAGCTTGGAATAGGAGGGTGTTTCTTTGCAGAGGTGGCTCATCAAGACGGTGTGTTGAGTTCTGGCTCTCTATTCTGATTTTCTTTGTTTCGTGTCTATGATTCGCTATGTCCTACTTCTCGGACGGACTCATACTATACATCATTTTACTCACCATCCTCCAAAACCCTCTATTTTTACCGGATTTATGGGCTTACTTTACGGCTCCTGACTCCCTCCTGACTCATTGAGTCTGATTAGATTACTGTTACCATCTTGGCTCTTTCCGGTCCACTTCCCCTCACTCTGGCTTGGTTTTGTTTTGGAATTGCATAGCCCTTTCACGTGTTCTGTGCTTTTGGGCTCTATATCTGAGTACAAATGTAGTCATGAAATATCAAGTTGAGGGTCCATCAGAGTATTCAAAAGTGGGTCCATCTTTGTCCGATCTTATCAGTGCCCATCCCCCCACATCTCCTCCTATCACCAAATATCTGTTTTTCCCCCGATCTCCATGCCCTTGGCATTTTAGGCATGCTCTTTGTCACCACTGTCCAAGCACACCATGTGCTATCCCGGGGTTACACCGCACCAAGTCCGGATTGCCAGTGCCAGATGGCCAGCGGGGGTGTGGTCTGGGCCCCACGCTACCAGGGCCCAGAACACAAGGGGAGGAGTAGACCATCAAATCGGGCCATGCTAAGGCAGATTATGCTTTTGGTCTTACAAGGTGTTAGTCATGCAGGATAATGTGCAAGTATGATGCATGGAAGGCGGATGAAGTGTGATGGACTTACAAAGAATAGTAATAGCCGAGACCGGTAACCCGGGACATTAGCACCAACGGAAACTTGGGCTGAGTCGGCTAGGCAGAAAAACTTGTAGTGTCCAAGGTGTTGACCACGAGTGTTGGGGTGGGGGGTCAAACCCACGAGCAAGTCCGAGCATTCCCCCGGGATGCAATGGTTGCTACTGAGCCACCGCACCGCCCTCTGGCTCGGTTATTTCCGGTTCCTCATATGCAACTGTACAGTTTCACACACCTCACGTGCCTGTGACAAGCCTGCACACACTGAGCAAGCTCCCTTCTCTTTTTCCCCTCACTTGCTTATTCTCTGTGTGCTACAGAGTGTTATACTTTGTTCCTAGGCTGTGCATTCAACAAGAGGCAGGGGGCACTATACATGGCTTTCAACATTCACTTCTAGGTTGCCACAACATGCCAACATACTGGCTCGGAAATCCCAAAGTGCGACATAACCTTTGGACGTCCAGAATCTACAGAAGTCATGAAACACCACTCTATATTCCCAGATGAGTTGACTATCTACACTATCTAATGATCTTCTACTATGGAAGGGAGGTGGTTCAATAACAGCCCTGCTTGGCATGTTGTGCCGCAGAGAAGAGTGTAGTATAGATGTCTTGAGCTTTTATATGGGCCTGTAGAGGGTTTGATTGTGTCTCCACATAACCCTAGACATCTGCCAGAAGACTGGCATGGACCAATACTTTTGTGCATTTGTCACCACAGCTTCTATGGCAATGTAAAAGATGAGTCACTCTGACAAGACGGACAGGATAAACGGATAGGGGTTAATGAGAGCCCATCATGACATACCTTTGGAAGACTGAACAGCAAGTGCCTGCTTGCATTTGATGTTTAGGCAGAAGATGTATCTCCCACCACAATATTAATATATGGATGTGTATTGTTGAGAAGAGAATTTGGACTTGCAACCCTGAGACCAAAGAAGGCCTCAACTTATAAGGGCAATGTCACACGCACAACCGTTGACACCCACCATGATGACCTTGCCTTCACATAACCAACAGCCAAGAGCCATAAGGTCTCTCTGGCAGTCATGCATTCAAGAATCTCGGACCCGTCCCTCTTGCCAACGCGCCCCCACCTGTGCTTGTGTCAGACACTGCAACCACTATGCTCATTAACCCTCCCACAATGGGCACTTTCATTTTAACACTTCACCATACCGACACCTAAACAGCTGCCTGCACAGGCTGCTCTCGACCCAACCCCACTAGAGATGTCACATCCATGTAGGTTGGTGTGGGAGATCATTAAAAACATGCAGTCGCCCAGTGACCATTGAACCCTGTCAGCACATGTTTGACCTTTATATTATAATGCAGGCTATACTTTGCTAAACATGAGATTACCATGACATTCTGAGGGGTGTTAATGACCACTTAATGGATCATATGGATACCAATTAAATTTGTGCTGCCACCTCCACTACTGAGACTCAAAAGATAGAGGACTTGGTATCCACGACAATACAGACAATGGGTGAGATCAAGAAGATCCTCAAGGTAATTGTGGACAGCATTACTACAGGCCTCACTCAGATGAAGAAGGACATCACACTAAGTATGCTCGAGTATGTTGACAGTAAGTAGATTTCACATACCTCTATCTGTGACAGGTATTGAACACTACTCACTGAGCCCTGGAGACTTGTTTAGTACTGTTCTGTTTAGTAGTTTTGCAAAACGACCATGTCAATAACTGACAGTAGTTGAAATAGTCTTTCAATAAGGTCGTCAAACGGTAGTAGTGATCATTAGTATAGTACACTGTACTAGCTGAATGGTTATTCTAATAGTCATTCAGGTAGTTGTTCCGGTAGTCATACTGGTAGGAATTTAGTTGTTTATAGAGTCATTAGGGTAGTCATTCTGGGGATCATTTAGAATTTATCTGCAGAGCAAGAAAGGCGACCATGCCGATGGCCACACGGGCCACCAAGTCCAGAATCTAACACGTCAAGCTGCTGCTATAATGGAGAGATAACAGGACTCACAGTATCCTCCGCTAATGCAATAGCATCCATGACTCGGATGAACTGCTGGGCGATAACCTGAAGGTCAGGAAGCACCAAGACACTTTTGCCAAAGACCTCAAAGGTGGTCCCAGAGGTAACGGCATGGAAATTTCAATAGAATCCTGTCAGAGTCTCAATATTGGCAGCTATTACAATGTCATTAAGGCCCTTTCAACGCTAGTCCCAATGCAATGAGGTCCATTGCGTGCCCGTGAGCTGGACCAGAAGAGCGATTCGGTGTTACTTATTCGAGTACCTGATACATAGAAGAGATAGGGTATCGAGAGGAATGTGAATGGTGGGCAGCATAGTGGCTGGAGACAGAAGGCTGCTGTTGTTTCCATCGACAAAAGTGTCCTGCCTGTAGGAAGCTATGCGGCCTTGTCCCATGTCATGTCAGAGAAGAACACTACTCACCTTGTACCCTCACTTACTCACTCACCAAGAATACTAGGAAGGCAAATATGAAGATAGATAAAAAGTCAGGCAGACTGTGTCCTATGGGCAGCAAGCGCAATGAGGTGTCAGCACGAGCAACGCAGACCCCAGCACCTTTAGTCTTAGCAGTCCAAGAGCTGCCGGTGCTAACAGTAGCGGAAGCTCGGCAGGCCGACGCAGCGGCAACGCCAGCAGCCAGCCCTTCTTGGCAGCTGACTCTTGCTCAACCCCCACCCCTAGTGCCAGTGGTGCCTGACCCAGTTATTCAGGTTAAAGTCCAAATGGAGTACGACTACGTCAGGCATGAGCCAACACGTACTGTTTACTACTACGATGATGATGGTGTGGAGGTCCCTCAAGCGAAGAAACGCGGACCAGTGTGTGCATCTCATATCTTTCAGCATTCAGTTGTACTTATTGTGAGCTCAAAGTAGACCAGAGCATGTCCAGGAGTTTGTTGAGCACATTCTGCGGTGGGCATGGATTCTGATCCTGTGCCAATCGCGCCCAAAAGACGGATTCTGCCAACGCTACAAGAGGCCCTTACGGGGTACAGCAGATTGGCATTGCATAGAATGCTTTTGCGATCGGGATATGTGCATATCCTGCGTCCAAGAAGCTCACATCAACAACCCTTTCCACCGTGTCTACTGGTGGACAAGGAGATATTATTGTGGAACCTGACTTTGCGAAGCCAGTGTAGCCCAGCGGCACAAACAACAGGCACCACGCCCCAGAGACCTCAGCTGCTGCTGATGCTGCCGATGCTGTGCATGCTGATGGGGCCGAATCTCCTCCCCTCCCCCCTCCCCTGACCGTCTTCCCGCTCCCATGCTGGGATACCTCAGTTTGACCTATATAGGTTCCTGGTGCTGGCTCTTGTACATGAGAATGGTCTTCACGGACTCGGAGTAAACTATTGCAAGTGTGCATCAGGAAAACACCTCCCCCGTAACGGGAGGTTGTGGCGGCTCGTGC
>UWZB01000043.1:11967-73356 GCA_900536885.1 Peniophora sp. CBMAI 1063
GAGAAATCCACCAAAAAGGTGCAGTAAATTCGAATTAGCTATCTGGCCTTTCACTTACAGTCCCAGGGCGAGCAGCAACTAGTTTGTATGAGCTGTAATTAGTTCATCTTATAGTATGGACTAGCCATCAAATAGCTTCACGTAAGTCGCCATAAAATACCATTCAAATCGATAAGAATACCTACGAGCTCCGTAAATCTCGCACCGAACCAATTGTACTCAAATTATGATAGCAAAAACATTATTCATATATTTATCGAGTATAATAATGATACATGAATATATTATGAGTACAAGACTACGAGAAGGAATAAAACTACAACTGCAAGCCCCATAATGGCCCCACCCTATCTCGGACATTTACATGCCACCGAAAAGATTTTGAGATTTCTTGTCACGACGTGAGAGTGCGGATATCGGACAGAGGAGGACATACTGCAAGTAAATATTATTTTGATGAGCGAGTAGGGAAGACATAGGGACATACTTTGGTAACTTTCACATCGAGGACGATAGTTGACGACTTGAAAGCATGCATTAGCCTGAGGCAGAGAGGACAGAGGGGAGAAGTATGACCTTGCAAAGACCCATGCCGTGTCGTCATGCTGCCATTGTGACTGACATGGCGGTGGCGGCGGGTCCACGGGGCACCATTACATCGAGGTCCTAGACAGCAAGCCAGTCAGTGTAAGCCAGATGGGTATTTTCGCTGCTCGTACCTCATGTTGATACAAATCAGCAGACAACAAGGGTGAGCCTGTTGCCACGTCGCAGCACACGCTTGTGAACACTGAATAAGTAGGGCTGGGCAGTCAGTACACAAGCCGCTATCGACAGTAGATGTGATACATACCTTACCTGCATGTACGAGCGACGGGACACTAGCGAGAGTTGACGGCGCAGTGAGGAAGATAGTGGGTGAGAGACGAGCACCGCGGCACGAAGAAGTTGAGCTTCACACGTTAAGGATGCATGTGAGCTGACCAAACCGGGCCTTCCAACTTCACGTCGTCAAGTTATTTTTCACTGCACGTCCCACACGACCAGGCTCGATATAGTGCTACTCGACTTGGTAGGGCTATTCTCCATCCTAGCGCGCCTTCTACTTTCTCAAGTACTCTTCTTCTAGAGTATTTTACCCACTCTTCTCTATACTACACCAACACTCCAATGGGAGCTCGTACTCCAATGGTGTTCGCTCGAATGAAGAGGGCAAGACCGTCTGCAACGCCTGCGGTGTTACAGACACCCAATTATTCATTATCTTTTTCCTTTTCTTTTCCTTTTTCCGGACTCTCACGTGACTCGGCAATTCCTGTGACTCACGCTCGACTCATCTAGTTCTCGCGCCTTGTTTACGGTTGTTTGCCTCGTCATACCTATATAAGACTCCGCCTCCGCTTGTAACTTACTCTCAACCTTGATCTAGTCAATACACCGGCTACCTAGCCGCTTGCCTTGGTCTCTACGCTCGCCCTTGTCTGTGTTATCAAGCGGCCGCCTAGCCGTTGCTGACATGCGGCCTCTAGTGCATATTTCATTCATTCCTATATGCTTATCCGAGCATCAGCTAAATGAGCCGATATCTGTGCATAACAGCTATATGTTGCACGGTTCCGCGTGCCCGATTAGCATGAAGTCGGATGTGATTCGCAAGCACTCGCATCATGATGCCTGTTGCGGTAGCAGCCCTGACGCCAGCAGATACGCAAGCCCGAACAACGACGGCCTGGTAAGCACTCGCTCGCACCCATCCTTCTCAATCTGGTGCTCATATCTCTATTCTTGTACCTTAGATGCGCTCGCCCACTCTCGCTCCCGATGGCTCAACCGCGCCCTGGGCCGACCAGTACGACAGCCTCGTGTACGGCTACCCCCTCTGCCAAGTTCGGCTTGTTGCTCACAGGCACCGGTCCTACGCAGACGGATGACGGGATTGATGAGGACCAGCATACCAGGAAGTGTCGTCGGCTCAGCACGGCCAGCTCGACGTATAGCATGGCCAGCGGCATCAGCTCCGCGCGGCACCGAGCCGCCCAGCTTGGTCATCCCGAGCGCGAGCTACGTGACGCCCATGGCCTCGTCACTCGCAAGTGAAAGCTCCAACGCACCCAAGGCGTTCGGCTCGCCTGGTTCCAACTACAACTACAGCGCGAACAACGGCTACTTTCACGTGCAGTCGTATGGCCAGCCGCAGGCCGATTCAAACAACGCGAACGGGTACGCCCAGCAGCAGCCGCAACAGCAGCAGGACACCACCAATGTCGCCGGCTTTAACGGCTACACCCAAGACCCGAACGGCAACATCTACGGCCCGGCCGACTTCCCCGGCCCTCGCTTCGAGTTCCTGTTCTTGTCATTCCCGGCGTATGGCATGCTGCGCATGCCCAGTGCGGGCGCGTGGCACCCGCCGCTGCTCCTGCTCACGCAGAGCCCAACGTTCGTGCACCTGCCGGTGACCCCACTTGAAGATGCGCTGCATATTGGCGCGCCGGCGTTGAGCCCGCATGCGGCGTTTGCGCAGATGGGTTTGGGCAACGGTGCAAATGGGAATGTTGGTGGTGGGCAGGGAGGGGGGCAAGGGATGGAGTACGAGTGGCAGAGCCATTCGTGGTGCGGGCATTAGTGGGGTGCTGCGGCGAAGGAGGGCGCAAAGGGCGAGGCGCAGGATGGGGACGTGCTTTCCAATTCGTTTTTGCAGGAGCTGGCGGGGAGCACATTCGTGGGGGGGATGTGGGAGGCGAACTGAGCAAGGGTGAGGACGGCGAGGGTGCTAGGCACGCTTGCCGGTTCTGATCCTCTCTGCTGAGGGCACGAATGCGCAAGATGACCTCGGTCATCACCATTCGATTCAACTTGCAACTCTTTGCAAGAGCCTCTGCCGTGCCGAACCCGAACTTACGACCCCGCGATGACGATTACAATGCTTCACGACTGCTACGACACCGCCTGCTTTGTTCTCACCCTTCGTCATGGTTGCAGTCGCAAGTTATCTGGTCTCAGTCGCTATCAGTCGCTCTTGGCAAACAACTATCCGCACACATCTGCACGTCACTCGCACACGCTGAAGGCCCGCCACACATTGTCTCTGCTACACCTCAAGTTCTCGGTTATAGATTACTTTGTATCTGCTTCTCTCTGACTCGTGATTCCCCGACTCCTCAAGCGCAAGCTATGCCACAACTGCCGCCTCATCATTCGTGAGTGCTAGGGGCTCACTAGGACGGATACCTCCGGGTCACGCAGTAGAGACAAGTTCAAGGCAAGAAAAGAAAGAGAACATCTGTGTGGGTAGCAAGATGGACAAACTAGAGAGTACAGATACATGGGGAGCAGTCTTATATAGTAGTCCGAGTCATGCACATTGGTAAGAACATGCTTAGTGAGCCACCCGGCCTCCGCTAACTAAGCAGAGGTGAGTTAGGCTAGGCCGAGTCATACGAGAAGGGGATGAGTCATGCCATCAAGGAACCTTCCAGCGCATTCCGGCAAGCGCCGGACCGCTCTAGCCTCCGGCCCGGGCGGGCCACCGGTCTGATCCGGCCGTTGCCGGATAATCAAAAGGAAAAGAAATTGAAATTGAAAAATCGTGGAACCAAGGGTCGAACCGTGACAGTGAGCAAGTTCTACAAGGTGCCCAAAGGCATTTGGCTTTCCGGACTCGAACTACAGCCATGGCGCAAAGGGCGGTCACGATGACGCGCAGTCGTACGGCCAGCAGCAGGCGTATTCGAATAGTTCTGGTTACGCCTAGCAGCAGCAGCAAGACAGCTTGTTTTCATCCCAGGTCGCGTATGCCATCCACGCCTCCTGCCTCCGCCATCTGAGCCCCATCAATAGCCATCGAGCTATGGCATCATGACCTGCAGCAACAATCACGACACTCTACGACTACCCACGACCTGCCTGTTCTATTTCGTCTTCGTCTCGGTCGCAATTTCATCCTATCTTCAGTGTATCGCCGCTTTTGCGCAGAACTTGCCACAATTCAGCACCATCCGCTCGCACGTTCGAGGCCTGCCACACATGGTCTCTTCGCTCCGTCCCAAACTTGGTCATAAGTTCATGAGTAACTGCTTTTACCCGACCCGTCAGTCCCCGGCCGCCTGCCAGCTCCATTCCATGTATATCTCATTGCCTCTTAGCTCCTCGCTATGTACACGCAATCCTCTAGTTCAATGTACAATATCCTACCCTGTTTTATACATTATCTAGCCTGTGCAGTCTTCATAAATACAATTTTACTTGCTATGACTGTGGTGAGAAGCTCTCAATTTAGCAGTCAGGTGCTACAGCTACTTACATACCGATACCAGGTAATACTACTTCATTCCCGATTTTCTGTGCCTTCACGAGCTGTCCACGAGCAGCGGCAAGTGTCTCGTTAGCTGAATGTCGAAATCAGCACAAAAAACCCGCCATTAGCTGGTAACGCGTCGTTAGCTCCTGTAACCTCCCGTTACGGGGGAGGTGTTTTCCTGATGTGATGGCACCCTCTCTAATCACGAGCAACTCCTCATGCACGGCCTCTTCCCTGCAAGCACGAAGTCAACAGCAACGGCATATGATGTTGGCAGTTTGGAAAAGGCCTTGATTGAGAAGGTTGAGTGTCATACACCAGTGGAGTCATACTGGAAGAAGATCTGTCGGTATATGGTGCCCAAAGATCCGGCGGCCACCATGGTATTGTGACAAACCTGGCCTTGAGCTTGACGCGACGCGGCGAACGAGCGGCGGTGCGTTGATCTTGAGGTTCGGGAAATACGCGAGAGTCTTGCGGTGCTAGAATTTGAGCGGTAAGAAGTGTCGAAGTCGTGCGATTGCAAGAGCTGGGGAAAAGTATATACATGCGAATCGTTTATATACTGTGCCCCGAGACCCTCTCCTCCTCCTCCCGGAAACCCCTATTTTGATTGATACGAGACGATTGAGACAATACAAAACGGTAAGCAAGTTTGTAAGTACATGAGTAAGAGATGTGGTTGTTCATAAGCAAGAATAGTCATAAGGGATGGTGGTGGTGTAGGTGTAAGTATGGATTGTTGTTGTAGCGGGACGACACAACGTCGTCTGTGGCACCGCGCAGTCAGTTAGCTGTGCAACGAGGTCAGCCTCGTGTGCGGTGCCTCAGCGGCGGGATGGCGTACCCGTTACAGGTATGCACCCTGTTCTGTCTCTACCAATGCTGCCAATGCTAATGGGCGGCAGAACAAATACGCTATCACCATGCGCATTCATCGGGAGTACCGCACTCTTCGCGAGTACACAGAATTTGGTTTTGCTCATCAAGACCTGGAAACTTGCAGACAGCCAGAGCCCGGAGAAATGGCATATCGCTACATCGCCTGCCCCTACATCTGGAATGTTCCAAAGAACTACGTGTCACTCCCTTCTGCTCTGAAAGATCAGTATTTCACAGTGTGGACAATTGATGGAAACATGAAGGCAGAGCACACGACCCCACGCCGTCTAGGAAGTAATGTTTAGATATTTCCCGGCACTGGCTTTCTGCCGGACGCAGAAGAGTTCACACGAGCAATGAGCACTGCAGTGATAGACAAGGACCTACCTGAGGATCTAGTAAGCTTAACAGTCTATTTACTTCCGAATGTAGTTTGATGCTGAATCTTAGACCCGGGGTTGTGAGTTGTGCCATCAGCACGTTGCTGCCGTTGCTGTCCCTGTCAAGGCCGATCCATCCAAGGATGTTCAAGCAATTCTCTCCGTTCATTGTGTGCGCCATGGCAACATGGTCCCTGGCGGCACTGTCAATATGAACTTTGTTGAAAAGTATGTGCTACAGCCTATACAACTGATATGCTAATTTTGCATACAGCCGAGCACAGGCCGATTATACCCTGAACAACTCGATGAGGCTCAACCTAGATCTATGCATTACTACGCGCCTCATTCTCGGATACAACATATGGTGTCAGTATGGTGTTCATCTCCTTGAGCATTTTAGATGGGCGGGCCATCTGTTATTATCCCGTTCCCGTACTGCCTGGACTTGTATATAAGACTCTTCCCCCACATACCTTAGCTCCTTTAGTTCATCCATCTTGCAATCTACCCTCTGTGGTGTTCTCCTCTGCTACCTCTGTTCTTGCCATTGCATACCCTCATGTTGTCACTGGGTTCAAGCGCTTGGTATCTATCCGTCTGTCCCTTTTCCTTTTCCGGACTCTCACGTGACTCGGCAACTCCCGTGACTCACGAACAACTCATCCAGTTCCCGCCCTTTGTTTATGTCTGTTTACCCCGCCATACCTATATAAGACTGCACTCTTGCTTGTAACTTACCTTTAACCTTGATCTAGTCAATACACCGGCTACCTAGCTGCTTGCCTTGGTCTATTTGTTCACCCCTTTTTCTGTGTTAGTAAGCGGCCGCCTAGCCGTTGCTGACATTGCTGACCCAACTCTCAGGGACGCACTGTCAAGGCAGAGGGTTTGGGAACTCTCGGTACGTAGGCAGGGCATATAATGTGGGAGAGGCAAGAAGGGTATGTGGCCGTTCTTACATCCTATGACTCGTGTTGACATACTTTGCAGGACTCGTATATCTGCGTCAGAACTTGGCGGTGGGGCATGTACTGTTTGACTGCGGGGACTGGGCCGGCAGAAGGGGGCTCTCATGGTTTTCCTTGGTTTGTGTGTAGTTGAATGGGCTAGTGTCATTTTAGCACTATTGCGCTGTCACGAGCTATCTTGTGATATCTATGTCATTCTAATCTAAATTAGGCTTCCGGAACCAAGAATATTGCTGTCAGTCCAAGTACTATCAACTACAGTCAAATCTTGGTTGATTTGGTGGTATCCTTGATTTTTCTTGATCCGCGATGCTGCACGTTTTCGCTGGGGTCCAGCAGTCTTCGGCATGGATGGACACCTACACACATGGCTGCATCATGCAATTGGGACCGAGAAGTGTGACAAGAAGTTAAGGTATGGTCAGTACTGCTTCTTCCTCCGAATGTCTCCGAATGACTGGGAATATTCGCCATAAGTGCACAAGCACACATTGATGGCAAACTAAATCTTTTCACGTGCTTCTGGTCTCACATGTTCAGATATCCTGACATCATATCAGCTTGCCGAACAGGCCCTTACAGTGATACTTACAGTGACACATTTGGCCCTACAACACCCGCATAGTGCGAATTTTCTGTAGCAGGGGGTTACACCATGTACATTCGACCTCAACAATATATCGAATGCTCGCGATTGATAAGAATGTGCTTGCATAAATTACTCTGCGATCTGGCGGAACCTCTCGATAATCTCGTTGTGCAATGCATTTAGCTTCTCCATGATAGGCTCTTTGCCCTGCGACGGCGACTGATGATCGTATGTCAGTTACCATCTCCTGGAGGATGCGTAGAACAAACGAACCTCAAATTTCATCTGACTGAGCTTGAACAAGAGATCACCAGCGGACTCCTTGACCTTGGCGAATGTCACGTCTTGCGAGGTGACGGCCTTGACAGCAAGATCATGGAACTCGACAAAGTTGCGAAGCATCGCGCTCGTCTTGTAGAACGGACAGAAGCGGTCGTACTCGCTGATGCCGTTCTGCTGGAGGAAGTCGTCCTTGAGCATGCGCGCAACCTCGAGCGTAATCTTGTCGTTCTCGCCGAGAGCACTCTTGCCGACAAGTTGGACAATCTCCGCGAGGTCGTCCTCCTTCTGCAAGATCTCCTTCGTTTTCGTCCGAAGCTCGACGAAGCCAGGTTCAGTCGACTCGTAGTGAGGTTCGAGCACCTTGGTGTACTTGGAATAAGAGACGTTCCAGTTCACGGACGGGAAGTGCTTGCGCTGAGCGAGTTTCTTGTCCAAACCCCAGAAGACCTGCACGATACCGAGGGTTGCCGACGTGACCGGGTCGGAGAAATCACCACCGGGCGGAGAAACGCTTGAAAACTCGTAAGCGCGGGATCGAGCTACACAAGGAATGATACTCACGCGCCAACAATGGAGACTGTACCCTGGCGCACGGGGTTACCAAGAGCAGTAACCTTACCAGCACGCTCGTAGAAGCCAGCGAGCTTGGTACTCAGATAAGCCGGGTAACCAGAATCGGCAGGCATCTCGGCCAGGCGACCCGAAATCTCACGCAACGCCTCGGCCCAGCGAGACGTAGAGTCGGCCATCATGGAGACGTTCGTGCCCTGGTCGCGGAAGTATTCGGCGAGGGTGATGCCAGTGTAGATAGACGCCTCACGAGCCGCGACGGGCATGTTGGACGTATTTGCGACCAAGGTTGTGCGCTTCATGATGGGTTCTTGGCGGTCTCCGACGTCCATCGTCAGCTCGGGGAACTGAAAGCCGTGAGCATTACATTCAGCAATAGGTCTTTCTGTAAGCGTACCTCCATCAAAACCTCGGCCATCTCGTTACCACGCTCACCGCAACCGACGTAGATGATGATATCGCTGTTCGAGAACTTGGACAGCGCTTGCGAGATAACGGTCTTGCCACAGCCAAACGCGCCCGGAATCGCTGTCGTGCCACCTTGCACACATCTAGATGCATCGTTGTCAGGAATTCTGGCTTAGCGGAGCAAGATCGACATACGGGAATAGCGCGTCGAGAATGCGTTGACCAGTAAGTAAGGGATAGTCGGCAGTGTGCTTCTCGGTAACAGGTCGGGGAGCGCGAACGGGCCACAATTGCATGAGCGTGTGTTTCGTAGTCTTGCCCTCAAACTCGGTCTCCATCACAACGTCCTGTGCAAGAAGGGGTCAGAGGCAAGCGTTATCAAGCAACATGGATGCTTACATCGACGGCGTAGCTGCCCTTTTCCGCAACATGTGTGACGGTACCCATCGCCCTCGGCGCAACCATAATCTTGTGCGCATTGACCAGCGAATTCTCGTACACGGTTCCGTAGATATCACCGCCCGAGACGTGGTCGCCGATCTGATACTGTGGTGAGCCTTCATACCACGTTCAAGAGGAGACAACGTACCTTGACATCCGTAGGCGTGAAGTCCCACTTCAGGGAGCGGTCAAGAGCCTCGGTATTAATTCCACGGGGTATATAGATGGACTTTGACAATTCTTGGATGCCCTTGGGTAACGGGCGTCAATCAAGCGCACATGGGCCAAGATAGCCAGAGCAGGCGTACGCGTAGTGGTCGTTGGATACCATCGACGATATTACTCATGAGACCTATGCCAGATGAGCGCACAGCACACTCGCGCATGCAGAGAAGACTACGCACCAGGGCCGAGTTCCACACTGAGCGGCTTGCCGGTCCTCAAGACCGGATCGCCGACAGTCAGTCCCGACGTCTCCTCGTATACTTGGATCGTAGTCTTGTCGGCGTCAATACGAATGACCTCTGCATTATATATCAGACATGTTCAAATATCCGCCATATCCGCGACGCACCGCCGACCAGCTCGTCGTGTCCGACGCGGACAAGCTCGTACATGGCGCATCCGGTCATGTTCTCGGCGACCACGACGGGTCCCGACACGCCGAACACCTGGCCAAAGCGTGACTCGCGGTCCTCATCCGCGATCTTGATTAGGGTCTTCTTTGCGTTGGGTAGTGCGCCCGCCATTGTGTAAACGCGAAGGTTGCTGCAGGTCAACGACCGCTGCCAACTTGAGGCCGCACTTGCTCGGCGCCATCCTTCCCAGGAAACTCGCCACGTGCGCTGCTGACGTCAGTCCCCTCAACTTGAGTCTTACCACCCACAACCATCAGCTATGGCCATACACAGAGGCCAATGTTCCAGAATTGTGATATTCCCTCGAGAGTCTACAAGGACATTGTAGCGAGTCGCTGTCTTGCAGTCTTTTCCTCGGCGGTGTTGAGATTTGACTCAAGGGCAAATATAATCTTTCCTGCCCGCTTACCTTCTATCTGCCAGACAGTCGCCGAGAGTGAAGCCTGGATACTCGTACTAGAGAACCTCTCTCATAAATCCCGATGGCTTGATTGTTGTCTCCCATCACTGCTGCTTTGCGCATACATGGTTCACTATCGAGGTTTCGCCGACAGGCACGTACGGCCCTGGCCGGCTCCTGGCAGGTGTCCGAGCAACTCGTATGTGATGTCTCGGTTTTCACGAGCATCGTGCAAGCGGAGAGGTATCTGGGCCTTGCCACCTACACACTTCCCCGGTTCCGCCCTCTGCATACGGCGGGGGCGGCCCGCCAAATACCGTGCCCGTGACCGCCGGACCATTCTGTTCGGATTCTTTAATGCTCATAGTGTCGTCTGCTGACCCCGGCCCGCTGCGTGCGTACCTCTCTTCCGCTCGTCTACAAAACCACGACGAACATGGCGAAGCGCTTTCCGAGGAGCGCCGTTCTCTTTCAGGCTTCTTGGGATCAGCTTCGCTCGCCATCATGCCTCTCTCTCCAAAGGCGTGTCACATGTTACCCGTTTTGGTGTGTCCTTCTGACGCGCTCTTAGACGTACACGTTCTTGTGCGGTTTCTTCGCGGCTCTCGGC
This sequence comes from Peniophora sp. CBMAI 1063, assembly GCA_900536885.1. NCBI lineage: Eukaryota > Fungi > Basidiomycota > Agaricomycetes > Russulales > Peniophoraceae > Peniophora > Peniophora sp. CBMAI 1063. The sequence goes on from UWZB01000043.1 coordinate 22,439, forward strand.
AGCGTAACGTTCGGTACGTACTCCAGCTCAGAGCAGGAACGCGTAGATACTAACTCCTTGAACAGGCTATGGTACGTAGTCCATCCCTCCCATCCCAGCTGTGATCCTCATTCGTGCACAGATCTCGGTATCATTGCCTCCGTGTTGCCCAGCACCAACTTCCTGAACACGGTTGGCAACCCCGACGAGGAAGTGACGGGTCTCATCACCGCCATCCTCTTACTCGGCGCGTTCGCGTCTAACCTTATCGTGGGCAACGTCGCCGACTTTGCTGGTCGTCGTATCGCCATTATCGTTGCCGTGCGTAGACATGATCCCGAATCTCAGATTGAGTATGCTGACCCACGCTAGGTGATTATCTTCCTCGTCGGCGGTACCATTCAAACAGCCGCGCAGAACTTGGGAATGATGCTTGCTGGTGAGCACTGGCGTTGAGACTGGTAACCGGAAGTTTGACTGTCGTTAGGTCGTTTCTTTGCGGGCTGGGGTATTGGCATGCTCGCCATGCTGGCGCCTCTTTACCAGGCTGAGGTGCGGATCATCTAGACAAGATGGTCTCGATACTAATCAGCCGTAGATCGCGCATCCCTCCATCCGTGGACGTCTTACGACTCTCCAGCAGCTTATGTTGGGCATTGGCGCTCTCATTGCCAGCTTCATTGGCTACGCATGCTACACAACGCTTGACGGATACCAGGCGCAATGGCGTGTTCCCCTCGCTATGTACGTGATGGTGTCAGCAATCGAGACCAGCGGCAGTGACACCTATCTACAGCCAGATGGTGCCGGCCATTCCTCTTGGTCTCTTCATTCTCCTGTTACCGGAGTCTCCACGTTGGCTCGCAATGAAGGGCCGCAACGACGAGGTCCTCGAGACTCTTGCGCGTCTCCACTCTCATGGCGACACCAACGACACCTTTGTCCAGTCCGAGTACCTCGACATCGTTACTTCGGTCGAAACCGAGAAGGTGGAGACCGCGCACGCCTGGAGGAAGATCTTTTCGTCTCCCAGCCAGATGCGTAGGGTCATGCTCGGTATCACCCTGCAATTCAGCGCTCAGATGACGGGTGCGTACAGCTCCCATGAACGCGCCAACTACACGTACTGATCGCTCTATCAGGTGTCTCCTGTATTCAGTACTACTCTCCCCAGATCTTTGCATCCATCGGCATTGACGCCGGCTTGACTCTCCTTTTGCAATCCTGCAACTCGATTGTCGCTATCTGTGGCGAAGTTGCCTGCGTCATGCTCGTTGATCGTCTCGGTCGCCGCTGGCCACTGATCTGGGCGAACATCGCTAGCAGTACGCGCAAAAGGTGTTTATCTAGCCTTTCAGATGTTGACGGATCTTTTAGGCTGCACGTTCGTCATCGGCACCTGCATCATCGCTATCTATCCGGCCGGAAGCGGGAATACCGCTGCTGCTGGCGCCTTTGTCGTACGTCTATAGGTCTCGTATGTAAGAGGATATACTCACAAGGACTGTAGACCATGACCTGGATCTTCAACTTCTTCTTCTCTGCTGGTACGTGCCGACATGCGTAAGGTGACGCCTTTGTTGACCCTGTTGGATCAGCCATCGGTCCTCTCACCTGGGCTTACCCCGTCGAGATCTTCACCTCTGCAACGCGCGCAAAAGCAACTGCTATTACGTCTAGTGCTGCTTGGATTGCCAACTTCATGATCGCGCAAGTCTCCCCGCCTGCGTTTGCTAACATCGGTTGGAGGTAAAGCTGTCTTGCTTAGGGCTCCTGTCCAAAGGCTGATGTCTCGCGCCAGGTACTACCTCGTCTTTGCCATCTGCGGCTTTACGAACGCCTTCACCATATGGTGCTTCTTTCCAGAGACTGCCAATCGAAGCCTCGAAGTAGGTGTACCTGCTATGCTTGCCTTGTCACCCGCAACTGACCCAGAATTCCAGGAAATGGACGAGTACTTCTCGTTCAAGAATATGCCGCTGTTCGTTCCCGCGGCAAAGGTGCCCGAAGTTGGTCGCTTCACCCGGGAGGAAGAGATGGCACGCGGCGAGACTATCCGCGATGTCGACTCGACGCACAAGGAGGACCTTGTCGGCGAGAAGGCACACATCGAGCATAATGCATGATGATTGTTACGACTTGTGTTACGCTGTTATGGGCACGTGCTCTATCCTGTACTTTACCTGGGCTCTGAATGTTTACAATGCTCTGCCTGCTCGTGTAGTACCGCCGCAGCGGCCAGTTGTAGGCCGCTATAAGCAACCATCTCGCGCCGGCGGTGAAGGCCAACGACTTTCTCACGTGACCGCGCTTCCAACTCGGCTCCCATTGCCGTCAGGATGTTCGTTGTCTGACCTGTGGGTTGTATCTCTTATTCTTGTCATCATGATGCGTGGTATATTTGCAGAGCGGGTAACTTAGGCCTTCACTCTGTGCAATACTGGCGATCAGTATCCTCTATCGCAGTCACAGTCCCGTTCCCCACTGCCTAGCAGGCTAGCACAGTCCAGTCAGCGACCCTTCCGTTCAAAGACTTTTGGTAAGAGCGCCCAGATGCTAGCATGCTCAACCTGGCCAGGGATGATGATCATCAGGGCACCATTCTCCTCAAGGAAAAGTTCATACCTCTACCTCGAGTATTAGTCCTCCGGATGTAGGTCGCAGCCAGATAGCACCTATCTCCGCCTGATTACAGCAGGGCCGAGTCAATGACACAACAAGAACGCACCGGGCAGTCGGCGCGGGTCCTTGATGCGTAATAAGAGCGCGAATAGCGGGAACTCGTTCATCGCGTAGAGAAGGACGCCTCCGGTCGACACTAACACCATGATGAGGGTATTCAGCTGTGCTTGACGTGAGCCACTGACAAAAAGCTTCTGTGAAGGAGGGCATTACTATAGCAAATAGCGCGGTATATACTGCTACTGTAGGGAACGAGAACGTCAGAAGCGTGAAGAGTAATGTCCCAAGAAGCAGCTGGTCGACTTCGTAAGAGTACGTGTCCACATGTCCTCGCAGGGCATTGTATCGCTTGCCTATGCAGATATCAGCCTTCTTTCTGCACAAAGTTTACGCTATACGTACCGCGAAACAGGTTCCAAAGGGATCCTAGAGTGCGCGTCTCAAATGCGAGTACTGATGTCAGGATCAGATGGCATATTGTAGCCGGCAAAGTGAAGATGCGCAAGAGATCGAGGGCCAAAGATAAGGCCAGAGTGAGGCCGCCGTATGCGGCATAACCCGCAACACGTATGATCAGGGGTAGGTAGGGGAGAAGACACCCGAGGCAATCTAAGATGCCATCAGCGACTATCATCTCCGCGAAAATAGACGGAAACTTCACCAGACCAGGTATCGGCAATAGTCAGCAATCCTTTGCACAAGAAACGACTGAGTTCCGTATTGAGCTTCAACCCCGCGGGCCATGAGTCCAACCACAAGAGGGCACTGCGGACAAAATCTACGCCATTTTTCTGGGAAACAGGAGTAAAAATTTGCACAGTATTGCGACGCAAGTGGACTGACCATGTAAGCTGAGCCAAGGACAGCTCCCAGCATATCACTCTGGTAGATCGCGAATCGACCAAGTATGACACCCATGACGAGATCGTTTAATATCAGCCACAGACCATTGCTGAATCTACAAACAATTAGTCTTGGTCCACGCCAGCGGGGGAAGCAACTGACTTATGCTGGCTCGCCCACGCACTTGGACTCTCGAGCGCATAAGGGTCGGAGGACGATAACATGTCGGAGAATACGACCGATCGAGCGCGAATCTGGTCGACTAAACAATGAACGTCAGATTGCGTATGATAGTGTATCACGAGAGTTCGTAAGCCTACCTAGCTGTGAATGACGCGTGAATGATGAGTCATGAAGCTGCCAGGAGCCCATGTGGGCTGAAAGCCAAGCATGCAGACGCGGGAGAGCCTCCTGAGTTCGCCATGACGATACCGGTGTCAGTCGTTCGTGGATCTTGTAGCACGCATTAAGCTTGATGAAGAGGTCAATTCGACATGGCGCACTATATTGCCGGCAGTGTATACCTCATTGAGGGTCACATCGTTCAATACTCCCGGAAATGTGGGGGCAGTCTGAGATAGACGCATAGCAGCATATCCCATCTGAGAGCGTCTGTACATGATGAAACGGACTTCGTCGCGTTCAGACTGCACTCTGCGGATCCGAGTTTCGTCTGAGCTCCGTTGATACGCTTGATCCAGTAAAGAGCGTGCACCTTTCCACCAAACTCAAACGCGGCTTATGGTCCTCGCTCAGACGTGATGCTAAAGCGTTGCTTCCCAGTCTCTGGAGGGATGTGTACAACGACGCTGCATCGCGAGTGCATTTGAGATGTCTAAGCTGAGCTTCGGCCTCTTCGACGGTCCAAGAAGCAGGTAGAACACCAGCAACGACAAGCAGAGGCCGTTCAGGAGTATACCAGCCATACGCGTGCCCTGCGACGGCGATATCTTCGAGTGGGAAGAACACGAACATTATCAAATAGCGGACATGGTGGTTCGAGCTAAAGCAATAAATGGGGATAATGACGCGCGCCTCGTGATGAACGGTTGGTTGACTGCGACGCGACTGCCGATGTTCAGGGCGCCCAACCCACCACCACCACCTTCGCCCGCAGCTACCCCAGTCGCCCCCTCTTGGCCGTCGGTAAAGTCACTTCCTCCTGTGAGCATGGTCCCCACGTCGTTCGCCGCTGCCCAGGTTATCCTTACCGATGCTCGCGTGCAGGTCCTGTCCTTCGCGCTTGTATAACTGAATCATGGAGGCTGGGCGACGGCCAGATCTGAAGAAGAAGCTCGTCGTCGTAGGAGATGGTGCGTTCTATACGCTCTATACATGTCACAACTCTCAGTCTCTTCTGCAGGTGGCTGCGGCAAGACGTGTCTGTTGATTGTGTACGCCGAGAACCGCTTCCCCGAGGTGCGTTATCGGCCAATGTACCCGCTAAACCCACCTGTTAATCTCCTTTTACAGGCATACATTCCAACTGTATTCGAGAACTACGTGACACAAGTTCCCTTCGAGGGAAAGAGCGTTGAGCTTGCGCTCTGGGATACGGCCGGACAGGAAGAATACGACCGTTTAAGACCGCTCAGCTACCCTGAAAGCGATGTCATCTTGATCGTATTCTCCGTCGACTTCCCTGTATCGTTAGGGAACGTTCAGGATAAGGTGTGTAATTTGAAGCTCGTTCCGAACCCCACAATACACTCGTCACGCCACGCTCTTCGACCAGAGATCCAGTCGTATTGACGTGCGCGCAGTGGTTCCCCGAAGTTGCGCACTTCTGCGAAGGTGTGCCACTCATTCTTGTCGGTACCAAGACGGATTTACGGCGGGATGAAACAACGCGAAGGATGCTTGGCGCGCAAGGTCAACGACCAGTTTCGGCAGAGCAGGTGCGACCTTTCTTTCCCATTGTCCACGATGTCTGTCTTAATTAAAGCGCGCTTACACGTTTTCAGGGACAGGAGGTTGCGCGCGAGATAGGAGCGAAGTACGCCGAATGCAGTGCGAAGACGGGGACCGGTGTTGCAGATGTGTTCGCGCTCGCACTACGAGAGAGCATGCGCAGTCAGTGGGGTAAGAGGTTGAAGAAGAAGGGCTGTGTCGTCACATAGCGCTTCGGGCGGTAGTATCACGACCTCATCTTCTCGACTACACTCACGGCGAGCCGGGAGCCTGCCGGCGCGGACTGGACTTACTCCTTTGATTACTACCTGATTTATTGCTGCCATCTTTTCGGTCTTTACGTCTCTGTGAATGCTACATCCATTGCTCCGTGACAATGAACTGACGTCTACGCTTCGTCGTGCTTTGATCTTCTGGGATCATCACCTGCGAATGCGCAGGTGTGCTGAAGGATGCGATGTATCCGGTCAAGGAATGGTCAATCTGAACAAATTCGACACGCCCTAATCGACCTGCTCATCCAGACGCGTTGGAGCCTACAGGAAGACAGGCTAACTGCTATCAGAGTCTCTACGCTGGGTAGCATTCGACAACAGTCACTGTACCGCCGCTAGTGTTGCAGGACCTGTACTCCCAGCGGATGGGCACAGGATCGGTGCCGGCCATACGTTCAAGACCTTCGTGATTACGAGTATGGGAACTATGCGCACGGTCGATTACGACGCCGATCCAACAAGACGAGGAAAAGAAACGGGCACAACGCACACCCAGAGGAGGGTACGCGAGCGCAGCGTGACACCGGACCATTGACAAACACGAAGTATATGCTTTGGGCCTTTGGCCAACCTTTTGGCTAAGATCGGGACCAATGAGCGCGATGAAGGTTCCGCACAGAACCTCAGTACACGAGGGATGTATAGAACTAGACAAGATCGGTGAGATCATCGGGCCAGAGACGACAGTTGGAATCGTACGCGGCGTTGACCGCTGGCAGCTTCCTCGCTAGCTAACGGTACACAGAGTTTTCTCCGCGCCATACGGCTCATAGAAGTTGGCGAGCCCAGAGTGCATACCCCAAGAGCACTCAGGATGACATTTCGCTGAGACGCGAATAGATACACTCGACAGGAGCGCGCCGAGACGTACTTGTCTGCCTCGAGAACTGAGCGAATTCGAAGACGCGAGTAGTTCTCAGGCAAAACTGCGAGTTCACGAGATCCAGCCGGCATCTAAGTACCTGTAACTCTATCCCACGCGCTTTATCCTCAGTGCAAGGCTTGCACTCAACTGCTTTGCATGACAGGGTAACAGGACATAACGATAGATACGGAGAAGGGACCATGATGGTCGGGCAGCAACCTATCGCGTCCAGTCCACTGGCGTGACCAACAGCATGTGACGCATCAAAGCAAGTTGGACGACTCCGTACGCATCGATGATGGCTCAAACCATCATGGTCTATCCGTGCACCGCTTTCAGAGACCTTGGTGAAACGCTACTACAGTCAAGGATGCGACATGACACCCAGTGTGCGTCGGGTGTGCTCTACATGTAGTCCGCGCGACAGCCACAACTGGCTGGTACCAGGTCTGAGACCGAGACTGCGCTTCAGGGCTTTCCTTGGACGCGCAACTCGATGATTCGACGTGGCGAACAGTGCGAGCTACATCCGGTTGATCTTCACTATCGCGAGCACCGCTCGCTCGAGCATTCTCCTCGACGAACCGCAAGTAGCGGAGTAGCTACATCTGAAGCCGTCAACGACTGTGGCCGTATATGCATGCGCGCGCCACTTGCTCGAGACTCGATTCTGACCGACCTCCTCTCATGCAACGGTGCTCCACTCGTGGCTCTCGCGTTACCACTCACAGATCCCCAAGGTGCCTAGCGTAGCCCATATGTTCGAGTGAATCGACAAACGCAACTTCGTGTTGCACAGCGCAAACTACAATTACCGAGGTACATCGCGGGTACTATATATGTAGCATCGGTCTAAGTATAGCTCTCACTACGTATCGAGCGTCCTTTCTGGCAAACACACTCGCGTGAGTGACTGAGATCTGAACGCCCGTGGATCTCGGCGCAACGCTCTGTAGACGTCGACAAGCCATACCTGGTTGAACCCGCGATGGCCGAATGCGATGTATGAACGCCACATATACGCCGCTCAATACCCGATCCCGCTCGTGAGTCGTACGGCAATCATCCCCATCCTTGCCGCATGACAAGGGCCGATACGTATGCGCCGACATCATATCACCTACATCACCGCTCCCATCCTCCCTCGAACCTTCCCAAACCGGTACAAACGCACCCCGATACAGATTCCTCAACCCCTCAACCCCCTGAACGAACTCAGTCAGGCTTTCACGCACCCGCAGAACAACCGCAGAACATCGCCACTAAGCCTGCCCGACATGATCAATTCGTCGTCGCGTCGTGCCAAGTTCTGATTGAATAGAACAAAACAAGCCTTATTTGGAAAGTGCGCGATGTTCGGTCCAGAGTCTAGACTGCATACACGCGCTAGTGCATGGATGAGGAGTCAGACGCGTACGAATAAGGGTATAGTCGGGACAAAGCAAGGCTGTCGTGTGTAGGCCGAGGAGTCAGGACAAAGCAAGCACGACCGAACGAGAGCGCGAAAAGGCAGCGAGTTGTGGCGTCGGCGTCCGGGCCGAACACGCCGGGCGGCTCAATCGCCACTGGATGCCACACACAGCGCGCGCGCGGAACTGGCCATCCTACAATCCCTCCTACAACCGGGTATCGTCCAACACGTACAGGTCCACCCGCCAGAACATGACTCGCCATCCATTCGATATGTCGCAGCCCCCTGATCAGTGGCCAGTCGCCGCAACATCAGCTGAGGACCCTGGCGGCGCAAAGAGTACGAGGCGTGTCAATGTGCTGCTATTCCGCGTCAGAAGCCTGGAGCGAGCTTCGCGAAGCGCATGGGAAACCCTCGCACGTCTTCGTGTCAATGCGGTAGGCGGCGGCGGCGGCGGGAGGTTGAGCCTTGCGAAGCCGGCGGGACGTCGATGATGAGCAGGGAGAAGCAGGGCGTTCGTAAAAGACGGTGAGGCAGGGTTCGCGGGCAAGTCGGGCGCCGCGCACGATGTGAGGATTCGCGTAGGCTCGAGTAGAGCATACGTACAATCGTCGTTCATAGTTCGAACGTTCGCAATCGGATATTACCTTCTCCAAGCACGAAAGTTTGCATCGTGTCGTTCCAGACTTCTTGCCCGGCGCAAAACCTGTATGCACGCAGCCGGCCGCGTGCACGATGGGCGAGCGGAAGCAGATCTGGGGGGCGCGACGGGAGCTGATTAGAAGACAAAGCCATCCGATAGTGACGAGACGAGGTAAACGATATACAGAGAGCGTTCCGCAGACTAGGGTGGGCCGCTGGGGCGCGGGGGAGGGAGGAGCGATACGGGGAGAAGACGAGAAGACACGGAAGCGGGAGCAGGGCGGGTGGAAGCGACGTATGAGGGGCAGAGGGTACGAGAGCGTGGAAGGCATGAGGAGATACTGGAGAAAAGAAAACTGTGATATGGGTTTCGTGGGTAGAGGATAGGAGACGAGAGCACGAGCATAGAGAGAAATCCGAGTCAAATCAAGACATACTAGACAGATAGAGAGGCAGCAACAACCATTTTATCGTACACACGCTCGACGGAGAAGATGATCATGAAAAGACGAAAGAAGCGGAGATTGTCTAAGCGCGGCCTTCCATCGGCATCGCGACGTTCATGCCGTGCATGCCGTTGACGAAGTGGCCAGGCATGCCATGCATCGGCGCGTAGGCGGGCATGGGGCGTGCGTGGACCTGGGTGAGCGGGACAGAGTCCTGTACGGGCCCGCGGATGTACGAGACCTGCTGCTGGGGTGGCGCGGCGGGCTGGACGACCTCGTGCACGCGTGTAAGCGGCACGCCTTCTTGTACGTAGGACACCGCCTGGGCCTGTACTTCGTTGACGCGCGCGAGGGGCACGCCCTCCTGCACGGGCGCGCGGGCGTACGCGGGCATGGGGTGGCCGTACTGGGGCGGCGAGACCTGCTGCTGCTGGACCTGGGCCGGCTGAGGCGGCGGCGTATACTGCTGCTGCTGCTCCTGCGGGACTTGAGCGGGAGCCGGCGGCGGCGTGTACTGCTGCTGCTGCTGCTGCTGGCGTGGCTCGGGCGAGCCGTACGCGTACTGGGCCTGCTCGACGCGCACGTGCTGTTGAGCGTGCATGGCAGGCGCCGGGGTGGGGTAAGCGTACGGCTGAGGCGGAGCGTAGTAGGGCGGGGGCGGGGCGTAGTAGACGCCGGCCGGCTGCTGCTGCTGGACCTGGTAGCCTTCCTCCCGGGGTGCGTAGGCGACTGGGGCGGGGTGGTAGTAGTAGTGGGTGGGCGCCGGGCCGTGGGCGTAGTAGTGGTCGTGGGGTGGCGGGTAGGTGTAGTAGACATATCCGGGGCCCTGCTGGAGGTGGAGGTGGTCGGGCGGGAATAAAAGGAGCTCGCCGGCGTCGAGCCCTGGCTTGATCGCAGGGCCGTGCTGGCCGGAGAGCGGGTTGTTGCTGCCATCGCGCTTCTTATAGGGACCGCGCTTGAGGCCCTTCTTGCGTTCCTTGCGCACGCTGTCGACGCACTCCTCGCCGACGCCGTACTTGACGCAGCGAAGGCACGGTCGGGCGTCGTCGCACTTCTTGCACGCCTTTTGGCAGTGCGTGCACGCGTTCTTCACCTGCCGCCGTTTCGCACGGACGACGACGGGCTGGGCGGCGGCGGCGGCGGAGGGGGCCTTGGCGGTCATCGTGGCTGGCGAAGGAGGCGATTCGTGCTGGGGGAGGGAGTAGAGCTGCAGACCGGCTTGGTCGTGGTCGTCCATGGCAGGCTGTGGACAAGAGGCGTGACGGCCGTCAGAATTACGCTTAATCAAGCCGAAGAAGAGAACAGGCGCCCGCCGCGTGTGGCTAAGCTAACCTTCCCTGCACGCCCTCGGCCCGCAATTTCGCCTGGGGGCGCTTCCCGGCGACGTCCAGCATCGCAGCGGGCGGGAAGCGCGTCTCAGGCGCGCAGACGATGAAAGGAAATGGCAACATACGCGATGATCGAGGGCGGATGCGGAGGGTAGCCAGGTTGAAGGTCCGACTGCCGGATTCTGCCCCGGCGCCATATTCGTGCTGTGATCTTGCCCTGTTTCCGAGCCCGGCAACCGGTCTCCTTAAGTAGTCCTACGTCCTATGGGCGGAGATCCTTTGTGACCCTCTGGCGCACAGCAGTTGCTTTGTTCGTTTGCGCTATGTGTGGATCGGGACTACAAAGCTTACTTTGCGGGGACGGTACGCATTGTTAAGCGCCGAAAGGGCACGTGGAGCGCGCGTGTGCCCTGCCGCGGCCATCACCGCGATGGCTCGAGACGCGAGGCGCGTTCTCGAACTGGCGGCCAGCGACCACTACGACGTGCCTCTGTGATGGAGTACGTCGACAAGAGCCCGCGAGCGCGCAAGGACAGGCCGCCCGCGCTCGCCATCCAGCACTCCAGTCCCCACCAGCAAAAGGTATGTAAATATATTTATTCCTTTCAACCTGCCAACCATGAGCGCATCGCTGACAACGACGACGACGGTGCAGATAGTGACGCCGGACGAGGTGCAGCAGCCGTCTGCCATCTCGCGCTCGACGTCCGCCAGCTCGTCGCTCGACCCGTATTATTTCCAGAACCACTCGACGGACAACATCTCGCCCGCCCCGCCGCTCCCGGTGGTGCCTCAGGAACCGCGCACGCCCGACGCCCGCGGCACATCGACCTTCCAGCCCACAACGCCCCACCGCGACCCGGCGACAATTGACCGCGGTGCCTTGCACGGTCTGGGCGAACTCGCGACGCCGCGCTGGACACGGCGGAACAGGGACGAGGACGAGGAGCAGTATTCTCAGGACTTGAGCGTCGTGCACGAGTCGCCTGGCCAGGACGAGCCGCAGCAGGACGAGGCGGACATTGCCGAACAGGATGCGCCCGACAGTCCGTGGACGATCGAGGCCATCGACGGCGAGGGCGACGAGAACGCAGACGACGTTCGTGTTTCATTTCATTTCATCTTCTATCATAAACTCAAACCCGCCAGCAGATCCCTACCACCGACCACCAACTGCACCACAAGCGCTCCATCGCAGACGACAGCGGCGCTGAAGAAATTGTTTATCCGCGTTCTCTACCTGTAGCTGCTCCGCCTCTGCCGCCGCCACCTGGCACACCCTCTCGCGCTCCGCCAACAGTACCGCCTGCTTTCCTGTCTCCCATGCGTCACGCAAAGAAACGCTCCTCTGACGACTTTGAGCGCGAGCATCCCATTCCCGTCAAACATTCTCGCAGTCCGTCTGACACCAACAAGACGCCTGCAAAGGACAAGGATATCGGGGCTCGCAAACATCGCAGTCTAGGCGCAGCGGCCGTTCTCAGTCCGCCTGCCGTATCTGCTTCTAGCCGCGAGAAGGGCCGCGAGCGCCGTCGCGAAAGCGCCAGCACATCGGGCCTCCCACCAGCAGCCGCCAGCAAAGATCGTCACGCCCGTCACCCGTCCGCTGGCAGTGTCTCTTCTCCGCGCGCCCACGGTCATAGCGCAACCGGCGACTTTAGCCACCTCCCACCTTCTCCCTCTCAGTCCAGCATTCAACACTTCTTGCGACACGTCAATTCAGCTGGCCAGATCACCAACTCACCGCCCGGATCTGCAAAGGACCCAGTCCACGTCGCTCACTCTCTTCTTCGTGGCACCCAAGAAAGCTCCAGCGATCTTGACGCGGAGGCCCTACGCCGACTCGATGGACTTGGTGGTAAGCGTGGCAGTCGTGCTAGTATAGCCAGTCGCCCTGGTACACCCGCCCGCGCCAAGGATCGCGATAGCGCCCAGTGGGAAGGCGTGGGTAGCGACAAAGGCTCGCGCCGCTCTTCTACCCACCACGATGTTTCTTCTGGTGCGGATGACAACGGAAAGCGTCATACCGCCCGGCTCAGCACCGGTTTCGCGCCAAAGCGAGGCTCGGCGGGAAGCACTACATACACCAGCGCGAGTGGCAGCGTTGGTACTCCGACTACAACTGCTTCTTCTCGTGACAGCACTAGCTTGAGCGCTGCCACGAGTGTCACGAGTATGAGCACTGGTACACCGAAGCGCGGTGCTAAGCGCAATTCTGGCGGGAGCGATGCTAGCGGTCTCGAGGATGACGAGCATCACGGGAGGGAGCAGGGGGTCCCACCTGTACCTCCGCTTCCGAAGGACTTGGCTCTCCGCTCTCCTCCACCAAGCTCGCACAGTGGTACCTTCGACCCTTACGCACCCCAAGTTCCCCGCAGACTTCACGGCGATCCCGCAGCGAGCTCTGTTCCACCGTCGGCATCGACCGACGCCGCGTTCTCAACCATATCTTCGGAGCCTGTGTTTACGCCTAATGAGCCCGAGGCGGATGATGGCGATAGTCCTGTAGCTGTTACAACGGACGCATACGCCGTGACGACGGATGCAGAGGAGTACACACATGCTCTTACCACGGACGCCGAGTACACCAGCAGCTCGAGCCAGCAGATCACCTCCCATCACCCTCGCCGCGCAGCGAGTCCTCCCCGCCGCATCGCCAGCCCACCACACCGCACCGCCAGCCCGCCCACTCTCCGACGCCGCGCAACGAGTCCGCCCGCTGCCTCTGCGACGATCTCCACTCGCACACCCAGCAAGAAATGGAGTTTCACCGGCGGCTTTGGCAAACGCCCCTCGCAAGCTCATACGGCGACATCACCCGCGCACTCGACCGGACCTGTGTCGAGTGTCTCTGCTGGTAGCAAAGGCAGCCCGCTCAGCGGCGGCGGATCCGCGAGCCCACGCACCGCGACATTCCCTGCGCAATCTAGGCGCTCAGAAAGCCGGGACCGGTCCACGGAACCGTGGGGCTCTCTCCAGCCCGATGCGATGGGCAGCGCAGCCTCGCTCTCCTCTCTCGCGTCGAGCAACCAGCAACACCACCACTTGCCCGCGCGTACGCCCGACAGGCATTTGTCGGTGCAGTCCGGCTCGTCGAGGCCGCCTACGGCTGAGGCTTCTGGACCTATGAGCCCGGGCGGGAGCGTGAGGAGGGGCGCGAGCAAGCGGTTGACGCCGAGCTCTATTCCGTTCTTTAGGAGGAGCAGCAGTCAGAGTATGGCTCCGCCCCCGCCTTCGTCCTCTTCGCACGGTTCGACGCTCGAGGCACACGGTCGTTCCGATCGGGAGAGGGATAGAACGAGCCCGGGCATCGACTCGAGCGTCTCGACACCCGGACCGGCTGCGAGCAAGAAGAGCAGCATGCTCAGCCTCGGCGCATTGTTGAAAGGCTCGAGCTCGCGCCGGAATCTGGCGGATAACAGCCAGACGGATTACCGGTCTGATAGGGCGGAGAGGGGCACGGATCGGGAGAATGTGAGCGGGTTCGGAGGCGGGATTGGCGGGAGGAGGGACAGGGAGCGCGAGAGGGAGAAAGGGAAGGAGCGCGAGAGGCGGGTTGAGGGCGAGGGCGAGAGCACGTCGAGGACGCCGAGGAAGAAGGACGATAAGGATGCGAAGGAGAGGAGCGAGAGTCGGATTAGCGTGTTGATGCGCCGTAGGGGCAAGGTGAGCTTTCTTTCGTTGTTTCCTTGCGATGTTCAAGCGCGGCGTGCGGCTCGGGGGAATTGTGGCACTTGTTTGGTTGTTCGTTGAAGAGAAGACGGGCGCACGTGCTGGTTCGTGGCCACACTTGCCACGCCCGTGCCCTCCGACCTGCGCTTTGTTCCCCCTTCATGACCGTGGCATGGCCTCTTTGCCCTTTGAACCGCAGCACCCTGGTGGCTCTGACAGCTTGACAAATTGGCTGACGATCCCTCCGCAGACCGTCTCGTCGACCGACCCGAAGAAGGCGCATCCGGTCTCGCTCCCGCCGATGCAGATGTCCGCGCTTCCGCCCTCGACGACTCAGCGGCTGGCTACGCTCTCGAAGCCCGGCTCTCAGGCATCTCTTGGTTCTGGCTCGAGTACGGCGTCTACGCCCTCGCGTAGTGTCTCGGGCCAGGGCGTCTCCCGCGTTACGCAGCCGACGGCGAGCAGTCTGCAGCGCGCGGCTGAGCGCCAGGCTGATGCGCACAGCTTGGCGCGGTCAAGCGATACCAGCTTGCGCTCCCGTGGTGCCGCTCTACCCACTATTGCCGGCTCACCGTCTGTCGGGACGATCACGAAGAACGGCGAGGCTGCTGCGGGGACCAAGATCCCGCGTATCCACAGTCGGACGAGCACCGTCACCAGTCCCGCGCTGAGCAAGAGCACGCGGAGGCAGAGTCTACTCGTCGCAAGCACCACCGGCACATCGTCCAACGAGCCTAGTCCGACGCCAGCATCCGAGTTTGGCGTGTTGGATTCTCAGGGCGCATCACCGACGAAGGGTTCTGGTTCGACGCTCACTGCTTCGTCCCGCGTGCGTGCATCACCGAGCAGCACGAGCAATGGTTCTGCCGCGGCCCGACCACGGCCCAGTGGGAGTGGAGGCGGTAGTGGTATCCCGACGAGCGTGCGGAAGAACCGCGAGTCGTTGAGCTTTGGCGGGTTGCGGAAGAGCAGTACGAGCTCGGTCGCGAGTGTTACTGCCAGCGACGCGAGCCACGCTGGTGGCCACAGTACCGCGAAGGAGGCGCATGCCCATGCGACGCCCAGCCATGGTCATCGGTTCAGTGCGCTCAGCCCGAGTAAGGGTCTGAAGTTGCTGTCGCCGAAGGTGCGCGGGAGCTCGACGCCAAGTCGCTCAAGTATGGCTGCGAGCATGAGCACGCCGAGTCCGCCGCCTGCTGTAGATGCCGAGGAGGTCGCGGGCGACGAGGAGATGTTGCAGTATATCAAGCGTCAGCAGGCGAAGAAGCTGGCGCATGGCGCGTCGCAGGAGGAGTTGGATGAGCTGTTGAAGTTCCCTGAGCCGACGCCGCCGGTGCAGGCTATGAACCCGTCTTGTGAGTATTGTTCCGGTGTTACGTGGGAGTCGGAGTTAACTTCGTGTGTGTAGCCATCCTGAAGGGCTCCCAGCGCAGCCAGCTGAGTGAGTACGAGCAGCAAGAAATCCTCGAGTATTCCTCTGCGTACTTCCTCGGTGGAAGCGGGAAGAAGCCCGCGCATCCCGATCGGCCGACGAATAACTTCGGCTACGACGACGACCGGGGCGATTACCTCGTTGTGGATGGGGACCATCTGGCATATCGGTATGAGGTTATCGGTACGCTCGGGAAGGGCTCGTTCGGGCAGGTGCTCTCGTGTCGGGATCACTGTACGGGCCAGATGGTGGCGATCAAGATTATCCGGAATAAGAAGCGGTTCCATCACCAGGCGCTGGTCGAGATCAAGATACTGGATAATCTGCGCAAATGGGTGAGTTGTGGTCGTTCGTACTGGAGTCTGAACGGTACTGACCTTGCGAACAGGACGCGGAGGAGAAGCACCACGTTATCAAGATGACCGAGCACTTCTATTTCCGGAATCACCTTTGCATCGCGATGGAGCTGCTCAGCATCAACCTGTACGAGCTGATCAAGGCGAACGGCTTCGTCGGCTTCACAACCGCGCTCATCCGCCGCTTCACAAGCCAAATGCTACTCTCACTCGTCCTCATGCGTCACCATCGGATCGTCCACTGCGACCTGAAGCCCGAAAACGTCCTGCTGCGGCATCCGGCAAAGAGCGCTATCAAGGTCATCGACTTCGGCAGCTCGTGCTTCGAGCATGAGAAGATCTACACGTACATCCAGTCGCGCTTCTACCGCTCTCCAGAAGTCATCCTCGGCATGAACTACCATATGGCCATCGACATGTGGTCGCTCGGTTGCATCCTGGCTGAGCTCAAGACCGGGTTCCCCATCTTCCCTGGTGAGAACGAGCAGGAGCAGTTGGCGTGCATCATGGAGGTCCTTGGCGTGCCGGACAAGGACTTTGTCGCGCGTTCATCTCGCAAGCGGTTGTTCTTTGACTCGACTGGCGCGCCTCGCCCCGTTGTCAACTCGAAGGGTCGCCGTCGTCGGCCCGGCACGAAGCAGCTCGCTCAGGTTCTCCGCACGGACGACGATCTGTTCGTAGACTTCATCGCGAAGTGCCTTGTCTGGGATCCCGAGCGCCGAATCAAGCCTCAGGCCGCGCTCAAGCATCCGTTCATGCTTGCTGGGAAGCACACTCCATCTTCCATCCCGCAGACGCCGTCGCGCGGCCTTTCGACGCCCAGCAGCAAGAACACGAGCTCGTCGTCTCTTGTCAGCAGCTCACGTAAGAGCGCTGCTGCCACAGAGACGCCGAAGAAGAGCTTGATCAGCGCACCAGCGCCGCTCAGCGCCAGGAGGACGACAAGCTCGAACGTCACGGGTACACCTAGCGCTAGCGGGAGCAGCACGCTCAGCTCGAGCCGGTCATATCGCGCTTCGGGCACTGCTGCTAGCTCATCGGGTTACCACTCGAGCAGGACGCTCAACGGGTTCACTGTGCGATAGTCTTCGTTCTCGTCTGTTTATATACTCTCTATTCGTCTATCTGTCTCTCCCTTCCCCTCACATGTTAGTTACTATCCGTCTCTGGATCGCCCTGCCCTTCTCCCCTCGCTAGTCTTTTCACGCATGCACGCCCCGCACGTAATCGTACAATAAATGACCGGAATTACCCCAGGCTGCGCCTGGGCGCATACCCCGCGGCACTCGTATTTTACCCAGTCTCCGCTTTGCAGAACGACTACACGCATAACACCGATATATACGACCCGCCGCTAGCCGTGCTTGCTATCCCAAGTTTTTCTTCCCACTTTCACGTCTTTACAGTTGCTCTCAATGTTGTCCATTTGTTCTATTCGATATTCTGGTCGAACTTTTTTGAGTTCTCATCTCCTTGGGGTATCTCCGATAGTTCTGCGCTGAAGTGTGAACGGTTGAGAATGTGAAACAGGGCATGAGGAGCGTGGCGCGCGAATTGGAACTTCGACCTGTACCACCACCTGACGTCTTTTACGCGCTCTTCGTGAGATATATGTCCTTCATCGTCGAAACACCGTCTGTCATGCAGGTGCAACAAGCTTCGAAGCATGCGGGCTGCGGCGTGCTGTTATGTTGTCCGTTCAAGGCCGACTAGGCTTGTAATAGGGCTGAATTGCCATTCAAACGTTCATAAGAGCGTAGGTGATGCGTAAAGCCACAAGTGGATCGATACTCGGACTTACGAGTCCGCCATTCAGTTTCAGTCAACGGCAAGTACGGTTTTCGCGGCTGGGCTCCTTGCAATTAGATGGGAGATCGACGGACTAAATTTGAGTATAGGAGCGCTTGATGCAACCTGACCTCGGCACGCGGGTGAATGCACGATGTGTAAATGGCGCTGTGCGGCGTATATAACCTTCTGGGCCTCAAGAGGCCCGCAAAGCTTCGCGTCGCTCTCCTTTCTGACCTGTAGCTACGCGGCTTGACAAGCAGCTCTTGCTGTCATGCTTTCACGCACTCTTTTCCAGGTTTTGCCTCTCCTTCTCTCTTCTCTACCTTCGACTTGGGCTCTCGGTTCGCACTGTTCTGCTCCTCTTGGTGCGGGTACAGCCGCTCCCGGCGAACCATACTGGCTTCAGAACATCACCCACCAGGGCACCGCGCCTTATGCCACCTCAAACTACACCGTCTTCCGCAACGTCAAGGACTATGGAGCCGTCGGAGATGGAATAGCGGATGATACTGAGGCTATCAAGTGCGTCATCGTCCTCGGATCTCGAGTCTGCAATATGAGCGCTGATAGTGCCGCTCTTGTAGCGCAGCTATTGCTGATGGAGACCGTTGCGGCGAAGGATGCGGATCAACGACTGTCACTCCAGCCGTGGTCTACTTCCCTCAAGGAACATACCTCGTCAGCGCGCCCATTCCTGTGTACTACTACACCGAGCTTGTCGGCGATGCACGAGAGCTCCCTACGATTCTCGCATCTCCGGACTTCAATGGCTCCTGGGTACTCGATGCTGACCCGACCAAGGCGGATGGCAGCGACTGGTACATCAACCAGGGCAAGTAGTTCCGCCGTGCGTATTGCTGGAGGCGTGGCGTTGACTGGATGCTTTCAGATAGCTTCTATCGCAGCATTCGCAACCTGGTCATTGATCTTCGGGACATGAACGCTACGTCCGGCACAGGCATCCATTGGGAAGTCTCTCAGGCTACTTCGCTTTACAACATCGTTGTCGAGATGTCCGACGCCAACAACACGGGACAACTTGGCATGTTTATGGAGGATGGTTCTGGTGGCTTCATGGCTGACCTTGTGTTCAATGGAGGTACGTGACATACTCACTTAGCGCCACTGTTCTTGCCGGCTTACGAGTTCGGCGCGTAGGTGCTGTCGCTATGATGGTCGGCAATCAAGTACGTTGTATCCCTTGTGCCTACAATCCATTTCTTCTGACATTCTCGTAGCAGTGAGACAGATCAAGCATATCTCGTCTTGATAGTACGCTCACTCAGATCCTAGATTCACAGTCCGCAACGTCACCATCAACAACGCAGTGACCGCTGTCTCTGCACTATGGGGTTGGGCTTGGACCTGGCAAGGTGTAACGATCAACAACTGCTCCGTAAGTCCATCTCGAGACCATTCAAGATGTGAACGCTAAGACTCTAGCCCATAGGTCGGCTTTGAGATTGCCGACGGCGTAGGCTCGGAGACTATCATCGACGCCGTCGTGACCAACACCCCGGTCTTCATTGAGCGAAGCAATACTACATCGACGATGCTCGACGGCTCGTTCGTGCTTATCAACGTGCAGCTTGAGAACGTCACCACAGCCGTCGGACTTGCGGATAAGACTGTTCTCCTTGAGGGTGGAACGACCACGATCGATACCTGGGTTCAAGGGGACGTCTTCTCAGTCTACACCGACTCGCTAGGCGCAGGGTCGCACAATGGTGCTCTCACATTCTCAGGTTCCAGCGCAGAGTTCGCCGGAGGCTCTTATACTACGCCAATTCGCAAGCCAAAGTCACTTCTCGATGAGGAAGGCCGCATGTTCGGCAAGACTCGTCCCACGTACGCAGACTATTCCGTGGATCAGTTTGTGAGCGTCAAAGACGAAGGCGCGGTAGGCGATGGAGAGACGGACGACACCGCTGCCCTGCAAGCTGTCTTCGATAAGGTAATCCGGTTCCCTCATCGCAGCGAGCACGTTGCTGATATAACTGTGTTTCTAGTACGCCGGCTGCAAGATCATCTACTTCGACGCCGGTATCTACATCGTCTCTTCACTCTTGAAGATTCCGGCTGGCGTTCACGTCGTGGGAGAGGCCTGGACCCAAGTCATGGTTAGCGGGGAGCTGTTCGCTGACATCGATCGGCCCACCGTCGCGGTACAGGTTGGAGAGAAAGGCTCGAAAGGTTTCGCCGAGTTCAGCTCTTTCATCTTCACGTCGCGCGCACCTGCTGGCGGTGCCATCATCATGGAGTGGAATGTCCACGATCCCGAAGATCAGCAAGGCGCTGCGGGAATGTGGGATGTCATCTTCCGGCTGGGTGGCGCCGAGGGCACGAATCTGCAACTTGAAGGATGCGGTAACTCGCTTCCCGCGAACGAGACTATGGACTGTCAAGCCGCGTTCCTTAGCATGCATATAACTCCAGAAGCGAGTGCATACCTCGAGGGCACCTGGGTAAGTATGAAAGGGCTACCATCTTTGCCATCGCTGACCGCGCCGTCAGTTCTGGTTGGCTGATCACGATCTGGATGCGAATGCGAGCGCAACAGACGTCACGCTTTTCAGCGGGCGAGGAATCCTGAGCGAGTCGCGCGGACCCGTTTGGATGGTCGGTACTGGTGAGTAAACTCGCGCCATCCTCTTTCGCAACGCTATTTACCTAGCTACGCAGCTTCGGAGCACCACGTCCTCTACATGTACAACTTCGTCAACGCTGCCGACCACTACGTTGCCGTGGCTCAAACCGAGTCCGCGTACTTTCAACCGTTCCCCGCGGCACCGGAACCTTTCTCGCTATCCAAAAAGTACCATGATCCTCCACTCTCCAGCGACGGGATGGGTTGGGCGATGAACTTTGCGAACTCGAGCGACATCCTCATGCTGAACGGCGCACTTTATGTGTGGTTCAGTAACTATAGTCAGTCTTGTCAACCGACGCTCGAGTGTCAAAAGCAGCTCGTCAACGTCGACTCTCACTCGACGGTCACTCTTGCAAACGTCAATACCGTGGGTACGGCCGGCACATTCAGCGTCGGCAACTCGGTAGCCATTTGGGCCTCGTCCATCGCGAACAAGTTCACGAACGTACGTGGCTGATCATATCCGATCCTCTGACCTTGACTCTGATCCCATGCCGTAGACCGCGAGTCTCATCAACGTGCGCCCAGTGCAGGGCAAGGGTGGCGAGCCTTGGGCTAGCAAGATATTCCAGCAGCTGATGTCGGCCAACTGGGGTCCGCTTGGGGACCTGAACCCTACTTCACTCAGCGCAACCGTGTTCTTCTCCGAAACCTGATCCAGGACTTTCCTATGTACTGTCTCATCTTGTCTTAGTCGCTCTTTACCCCAAACCCTCTCCAGAGTACACAATCGTCCCACCCATCTATACTATAATCGATGCATATCTCGTCATCTCACTATACTGTTTGTCACTACCATCGGCCACCTTCACGCGCTTCCAAATGTCTGGGTTTGTAGGGCCCGATAGAAACTTTCAATATACAGTGATCATAATCGCGTTCGCGTCGATTGATGCAGGTCGAGTCCGAACATGGGTCACTCGACAGCCTACCTTCCTCATCGTCAAGATGCGCATGCATGCGTGCACTCGATGAGCTTGCGTGGCCCGACGCGACGACGTTGCCAGCTGATATAGCTTCACTCGGGTGAGTAACGGGATCGAAAATATCTTCAGATCTGCACATCTTCGGCACTGTCCAAGCAACGCAGCTTGAGGACGACATCGCACCCTGTCGAACTGATGAGAATCGGGAAGCAGTGTAGAGGTATGTAGGACTCACCCCATCCGTCCAACGAGAAGAGTTCGAAGGAACCGCCGAAGTACCTAGTATATAGGCGGCTCATCGGCAACCCAAAGCCCAAGCCAGCAATCGTTCCCAGTCCGGTCTGTACGCCCTTCCCGGCAATCTCGCTAAACAAGTCTCCGCCAACCGAAGCTGCGCCGCCGCCGACATGTTGGCCAGCGTAGGGCCCTTCAAGGTCTTCCTCTCCGAGTGACCCGTCGGACGCTCGGCCGGCTGTGGTGAAGGCGTATGAGAAAATGTGAGGCATATGGGAGGGTGCGACGCCCCCTCCCTGGTCACGTATGCGTATGTGAAGCATTCGGGGAGGGCGCTTCGCCGTAGGTGGTGTGAGCGGCATCTCCGGAGGAAGAGAGATCGTGATGTGGACAGGAGGCACGGAATGTGCGGAAGAATCGCCATGCTGTTTCAGGTGCTTCTCGACGGTCGCACGGAACGCGTTCTTCAGCACCTCAGTCAAGATGTACTCCATATGCACCGGAACATATCTGTTGCGGTGTAAGCATGTTTCGATTACGATATAAAGGAAACAGCACTCACGCAAACCTCGCGTCTGTGTGACCGTCGACCACGACCTTCGGGCTCCCGCCTAACGAACCTTCACATAGCTCGCCCACGAAAGAGGCACACATGTTGATCATCTTGACGGGGGACAGTTCAGTATCAACGATACCGACATGTGTCGAAGACGACGGCGGGCTGTCCAACGCGTGTGTGAGAGCGACGTGCTGCTCTGCAATCAGACGTACGGCGATACGGTTTCGGATAGCAGCGTCGACATAATCGGAGATGGCTGTAGCAGACATGTAATCATGCTGCACGCACTCTTGGAATCTGAATGCTGTTAGATTCGCTACATCCGTCCAACCAGAGTGCAGCCTACCCTTTGGCTATCAGAGGGATATCATCCGCATGTGAAGATATCAGGTCCTCAAGCTTTCCTGCGAAGACCGCGTTGTCGCGCAAGTTTTGCACGGGAGGATGGGTAGCAATGAGCATGAAGCTATCTCTGAACCCCTCGAGGATACGGGCGATGTGCGGGTTGGTTCCGACGATGAACGGCAGACTTTCAAGAGCCTGAATACGAGTTGCTAGCCGGCGAGGTATCTCAGCCTGAGCAAGCTGCACACAAGACAACAACGATTCATGGGTGAGAGGTCGGGAGAATGAGACCAATTTCCCCAAAGTCAACGGTTGTGGCGGATGTTGTGCGTAGGTCGCAAGCAGCTGGGCGACCTCCGGAGGCGTTGGCCCGGGTGTCCGGACGGTGATTGTACGCGTACCACGCAAGAAGTTATAGCATCTTTGCCGGCGAGCAAACCGGAGCATGAGTCTGAGTCTCAGAGTCGAAGTCAGAGAGGTGCTATACAATCTCTAGATGAACTGCCGTGTGCGTTGATGGAAGCTAGAGACGAAGAGGTGGACGTGACGAGTCACACGGTAGGTGCGCGTTTGATCGCCGCGCCAATCCGCCTTCTTGCTCCCTACCAGCACGGAAGGTACAGAATCGTGCTCTTTGCTCTCGCTTTGAGTCCAGAAACAATTCATGCACTTGCTTCCAGACCGCGTCCCCGGATTGCATCTCCCTTTCCACATTTCGGCTCCGTCATTCCGTGGTTGCCGCCACCTCGATTCGCACACGAAGAAGCCTACATGGGTACGAATGGCGCGGCTGACAAGACCCTCGTACCTTGATCTGGCGAGAGATCCTTCTGCAACATGACAGAACGGTACCGACCCGCCCACCTTCCATCCGCCGTTGTCATGCAACTTTCCTCAGCGGATTCAGGTCCCAGCGCCAGAAGAGGAGGCTAAGCCCACGTCTGGCACGAAGAGCATACACTTCCGTTTCGACCGAGCTCTTATTTGGGAGGTGATCGCGACAGTTCGCGGGAGGCAGCATCTCACAGAAGAAGTACGTAGTAAGTTCATTTCCGCTTTTGCAGGCCTTCCGAAGTCGCCGTGGGTAGTGGCGCCGAGCAGATCATTGCGCCTGTCTGAATTCGCGTCGTTATACAGTCTGCCGTGTCAAAGGCCCAGAGTTGCTAATTCGTGTTTGTACTGTGTATGTTCTCTACGGTCCCGCCGCGTCACTTGTCAGACCGTTCAATGGTAAGAGACGGCGACTTCTTTGCGTCATGCCGTTCCATCTGCGTGCCGCGTAGGCGAACGCTAATCGAGGTGAACGCGAGGTCACGCAATGCACTCCAAATTGCTAACACAAGTCATAGGAGAGCGTGGGTGGAAATGGCTAAACGATTTTACTCTACGCACACATGTATCAGCCACGCGCACGGCAGGAATCAATGAGCTTCCTGCGTGGTCTCAACGACCTATCGTCGCTGGCCGCAGGGTTGCCAACATTACTAGACCGTACTCCCGATCTGGTAGCGCTTGAAGAGACGCTACTAGCATACCGATAGTATGCAACCTATAAAGACCGATGTAGGAAACCGGAATGCCCAACATGTCAGGGCCAGAAGTTGATGGGCTGACTTAGACGCGCACTCCGGAAACCTCGCGCAAGGTGAAGCGCGCAGACTAGGGTGCGCGCCAGCACCATACCCGCACTGATGTGACATAGCTGGGTTGCTACACCGATGTCAGACGATGCTGCGTTACGAGTGCGTCAGGGGCTTCCTCGTCTCTCTAATCGCCATACTCTCACTGTGAACCCACGAGATGATGGTACGGGTACAATGAGGATCATGATCATGATTCACCTACTAGAAGCCCGTACAACGTTCCCAGCTGGGAGAATATGTGCTCTTCTATGTTTACCCTTTCGCTCTCGCACAAGGCCAAAGCGGCATTCTAAGCAGGTACCTGACTGGATAATCTCCGAGTCGTACCCATGCTATGCTGCATCTAGCAGCCAAACGGATCGCCATCGATTCGCAAGCTGTGGGGCATCTGCGACGCCGCATGCACTTCGTGGCAATAGGCCTTACATCGAACAAAGTGTTCCATTTGTGCAGGCGTTCTGCAGGCCTCCAGAGCGACCCTACTCGTTCACTATGAACACACCTGGCGGCGGGCATGTACGCATCTCCGGCTTTGCGTTCTCGGCGTCCTAGTAGCAGCATGTCTGTGGAGCAAACAAGAGTTCCGGCTTGCGAAACTCGAGGCGGACCTGCGGATCCGAGCGCAGTGGAATGGCGGGAGGAACGTTCGTATATGCGCGTATATGCACCGAGGAGTTCGAGGCTTTGCCCGGCTTTCCAGCCGCGCTGCACGTCATGGGCAAAGGCTATCGTCCTGACGTCGATTGGTGCACCATCCAGACGACGGGAATCTCAATCCGTACACACACGAGATCAACCGCTGATGTGGTCGTCCGCTCAACGAAGGGATTGAAGAGGGTCAGATATCCGCTCTTGCTCTGAGATCCAATCTCGTTGCGGGTCCAAAATCGTCTACTAACTGCATACGGGCCGTTTCGTCCGCTCTGTGACCTTAAGAAGTCTAACATGCCGGCCCGAACCGGCATACTATCTCTTCAAAACGGCGAGCACCTTGCGCCGTACTCGCTCTAAGGCCAAACAGATGGCCTGGCCAGGATAACTCCCCGACCTCGACCTCGTGTGCGGCGGCCAACATGCAGCACGCCGGTCAGGTCGCGTTGCATCTCTCGGAAGGGGATAAGTGCGCGCAGTTTATTTCTCCCGGAGATCAAATCCCTATCGATTGGCCGGTAAATAAGGCGCCGCGCGGTCGGAAAGCCGCTGGCTGCGGCACGTCGGCAATGCCGCACTTGCCTGCACTCGCACGACACTGCTTCAGACTGCTTCCCTCCCGCTTCCATCTCACCGCGAGTGATCTGTGTTATTTCGTGCATGGATATGCTACTTCGCTCATCCTGGGCGGGAAAGACATGTGCCAGAGGAAGAGATGCGGAATACTTTCGTGGAAAGGCAGTGTGGAACGTTGGCAGGGGCCCGGAAAGTCTGATTGATCCCGGTGACTCAACCGGTAACTAAAAGTTAGAAAGGGGCGGCCCGGCGATGAGAGTAGAGCGCGGGTCATTTAGCGTAGAGCAGACCCGTGAGACGCGGTCGGGTATATATGTAAAAGGCGAGCCCGTCGGCGTCTTGCCTGATTGCCCCCCTCCCCGCCATCATTGCCCTCCACCATGGAAGTCGACTCTGCCTCCCCGCAGGACTCGGCTCTCGATGACAAGTGCGTTCATGCCTGCCGAAGATCCTCGCCATGTATACTAATACTCAAACTAGGAAAACCCCGGTCATCAGAGGGGCCCGAGCCTGCACCGTCTGCCGCACTGCCAAGGTCAGCCGCTGCGCGCGCCCGTCCCACCTGTTGGCCGGCGCTTAATCTTGCCTTTTATATTTAGATGAAGTGTGTTGGCGCGGACGAGAGTGGGAAACCTTGCGACCGTTGCAGGAGGCAGAACCTCGAGTACGTTTCGATACCCGTTGTATATCCTTGTTACGCTTTACCGATCATCAATAAAGCTGTATATTCGAAAAGCATCGCCGCGGCCGTAAGCCGGGTTCAAAGTGAGTCCCCACCCAAATATTTTTGTCCGCGTGTACAAAGGTATGAACATTGCCTTGTCAGGCTCTCTGAAGCCTCCAAGATGCTCCGCCGCCTCGAGAAAGGTCTCAGTTCCGCCAAAGCGAAGGGTGCCGCGCTGCATGATCAGACTGATACGCAGAGCGCCGACGGCTCTGCATCTGGTCGCAGCCCTTACTCTTCGGGTCCCTTTCCCAACAATGATCTCCCTCCACTCAAGTTGCCTGCGAACTACGGCGACAACGCGCACGACCCACACTACAATGGGGGATCAGACGACGAGGACGAGGAGAACCCATCGGCTGCGCCCGCGAAACTCATCAGCAAAGAGAATCAACGCCAGCCATTCCTCAAGACTATCCTCAACCCTGAGCAGGAGTCTCCAGCGGCGAGCTACCGTGCACCTGCGACCCCGGCGAACTCGCGTATGAGCGCTTTTAGCTGGACAACACCCCCTCCTGCTCCCGAACAGCCTGCCATCCGCGACCCTGTTAGCGCTGGCATCATTGATGAAGCTTACGCGAAGGTCTTGTTTGATCTCGTCTTCCTGCGACTGAATCCATTCATCTGTCTCTTTGACCCCGCCCTACACTCGGTCACCTACGTTCGGTCGCGCTCGCCATTCTTGTTCACGGTCATCCTTATGGCCGGCTGCAAGTTCTTCAAGCCAGAGGCGTTTCGTCAATGCCAGAAGATGGCGAACGAATTGGCAACGCGCGCTTTCGCTGAGAATTGGAAGTCCGTCGAAGTTGTACAAGCCTTCGCGTGCCTTTGCTATTGGAAGGAGCCTGAGGATACGGTAATGTTCTTTCCCTGTTTGGTCTAGTGTCGTGCCACTGACAGACCCATCTTTCTCAGCGCACCTGGACGTACATTGGATACGTAAGTACCCTATTTCAATACATGCGTCGCTAGTGATGAACACTTCACGTCAGGCTTGTCGAATGGCTATCGAGCTCGGACTCAATCGCTATCATGCGAACCCCCCTCCCGGCGAGAACGAGTATCAGTTGCGCGAGCGTCGCAACCGCGAGCGCACGTATCTCGTCCTCTTCGTACACGACCGCTCTCTCGCTACGCAAACGGGCCGAGCATGGATGCTTCCCGAAGTGCGTTTGATAGCGTCAACTCTATATGTTTCACGAGACTCACACGATTTCTTCTAGGACGAAATAGTTCGCAACGCGCACCACTGGCACGAGCATGGCGGAGGCGACATCCGGCCCGAGGACGTCATTGTGTCCGCGTTTGTGCAGCTGCGCTGCATTACGGTGAGTAGCTTCGCCCCGACATCAGAACCGGACTGGCGTTGACCGCTTCGTGTGTAGGCTGAAACAACGGAGGTTTTCCACATGCACAACAACTCAAGCGAGCACGGCGATCTCGACCGCGCAGTGCTCCTGCGGAATTGCAACGGCAAACTCACGCAATGGATGGGCGTCTGGGAGACCGAGATGCAGCGCGCCAACGGCGAGCGCTTTCACATGGAATTCCTCAAGTTCTTCAGGCTATACGTGCGCTTATTCTTGAACTCCTTCGGGATTCAAGGTTCGCTTGCCAACGTACGTTCCGTGACTGAATGCAGTCCATGCCTCGGCGACTGATTTCGGTACAGCAAACCCGCGCCGCTCCGAGCGTGCAAGCGCTCTCGATGTGCTACACGTCTGCCATCGAGAATCTGCAGATCGTGTATCAGGAATTCGCGAAGATGAACATGCTGGTGAGTCCGGTGCTCCGCCGGTCTTTGTCAGGTCTACAGCTACCGATTTTGTTTCTGACTCCGAGACACAGCGGTATTGTCAAGACTCGATCACAGTGATGACTGCCTATTGCGCCGTATTCTTGCTTCGCGTTAGTCTTTCGGCACCCTCTTCGCCTTACCGCTTACTGAGACAATCATGTGTAGCTTTTGCGCAGCTCTACTATGCTCGCAGGCCTGCACGAGAATGCGGCGGACGAGATTCACAAGATCATCAGCCTTACAGCAGATGCATACGAGGAAGCAGCTGCCTTCTCGTCAGCCTGCACAGGTGCTGCTTATCATGCTCGCTTCCTGCGCGGATTGGTCGCCCAGGACATCTTCAAGGCGCGGCAATCCAATGGCCAAGCGCTCCCCGGTTCTCGATCGTCGCCCCCTGGTGGCCTGCCCTCGCCTTCTCCTTCGAACAACTCGGGTCCATCGTACTTGGCACGCCCAACTCAGATGGTTCCATCGCAGAACGGGCAGGTCGCTACCCACACGCCGGTACAGCAGCCCCAGGCACCGCAGCCACAGCACATGGGCATGGTTCCAACGCCGATCTCGAGCTACGGGCCCATGACCTATGCGCTTCCTCAGGACGGCAATGCGCTCGCTCAGTCTCATCCGCACTCTTACGGTGTCCCTCAGAGCTCTGCCGCGGATGCTCAACAACAGCAGTACGCGCCACCAACACCTGCTGGGGCTGATCTCCGCTACTGGGACCAGATGTTCCGCGACATCGGATGTGGAGCGACAGGGTATGAGCAGCAGCAGCAGCAACCTGATGCGTATGGTGCAGGGTATGGCGCACCGATGCCCATGGCAGCGTACCCTCACCAATACGTTCAGGGCGAGGCGGTTGCTTACCAGACCGGTTGAGCTTCGCCAGGATTCCCCCTTTCAGCTTGTCACTTGTTATCTCGCCGTGCTGTTCTGTCTGCGTTTGTGATCGCGTCGCTTCCTCAGAGATCGTCCGTTTCTTGGTTGATCTTGCTCTTCGTTTCTCGTTGCCTGACTTTCACCTGCACTTCTCTCGATCATCCTCTGACATTTGTTGTACAGTATCTTTATACCGATTTTATCTTCATCGCTCTCCGTTTCCATATCATGATCGAGCACCGTTTTCCCCTGTATTGGCTACTCGCGCCACCGCCTGCATACAGTACTGTCACTAAGAGATAAACTTCGTCTACCCGAAAAATCCCTCGCAATATGCCTCTTTCCGGACATATCGTACTCGCGTGCCAGGCCGAATGCGCTCGTTTATAGACTCGTCATGATCTTCCCATTGAAAAGAATTGCATCGTGTCAGATTGCTGAGACATGGCGCGGGTAGAGTACTAGCGAACGTCAGGAGAACTCGGGAGTGCCACAAGCGCTGGTCGCGTTGCACGATGAGGCCTTCTCGACGCATTGACCAACGTGCGTTCACTCATTCGTGAAACGGAGATCGCACAGCTCTGACATGCACGGTCATTCGCAAGGCCGTTTCCTAGAGATGGCTGGTCTATCTGGCGCCTTCCCTACCCACGACGCCACTTGACCGCCTTGCGAAGATCCCGTCTCGATTCAGCCTCAAGTCTCCCGCGCCGCACACAGATAGAAGTACAGCTGTGATGATACCGAGTGGCCGGTGGCCGGGCGACTGCGCGAGATAGGCAGTAGAGGTTGAGCGCCCAGCGGGCTGCCATCCGGCGAAGCTGTTCGCAGATCACGGTAACCCTGCACTATGGGCGTTGTACCGGTCGGGAAAATACGCCGCGCTGAGATCGACTCTTCACTCGCCGGGATGATCATCATGCTCACCGGAATGATACACCCTGTCAGGCACTCTGACAGAAGTTTGAACATGTGTATAGGCTTTGCCGCATCCGCGTCGTGGCGGAACTGAGCTGAGGTGGGCCGGATGGTGGCTTCAGTTAGTGAGGGCACACCCGCGGCCAAAGCGTGTACTAAGATCACCGGGATCGGGAACGTGTACGCGGTTCATCCGGATACACCCCAACCTGTATCGGAATATGGCTCGTGACGATGATGAGTTCCCACCAATGACGAAGCTACAGCGTGGCGTATACGGGTTGTAGCGATCCCGTACAATATGCGGGCTCCAACCTTTGATACAACCTTG
The DNA here is from genome assembly GCA_900536885.1 of Peniophora sp. CBMAI 1063. Lineage (NCBI taxonomy): Eukaryota > Fungi > Basidiomycota > Agaricomycetes > Russulales > Peniophoraceae > Peniophora > Peniophora sp. CBMAI 1063. The sequence continues at coordinate 52,306 of UWZB01000043.1, forward strand.
AACTAGCTGGAGTTCACGGCGGCGGAGAAGCGTCACACCATCGTCCATGTCAAATGTGCATGAAGCGGGAGCAGTCAATTAACCGGCCATTATATATGAGATTTTACTCACGCCACAGAACAATGTCAAATTTGATGTACCTCTCACTTCGGCCTCGGCGTCTGGGCGCTTAGCGCTGACTCCACAGCGCAGCTAGGCTGGAGACCCTCGGGCAGGGGAAAGCGTAGTTCTAACGCAGGTAGGGTCTTTTTCGCTTCCTGTGCTCGAATTTCAAACGTGAACAAACGTGAACAGGGGAAGAAGCAGCTTCGAGCAGATGCGGATCGCGCAAGTGGGTACTTCAACTGTTCGAGTTAATCATTTCATGGATCGCGGGCGGGCCGTCTCTAGTATCCAATTACAGCGCGAGTTCTATCAATGTGAACGAATGAGCTTTGAACGTATGAGAAGATGTCCAGTCCTTCTCGGATGTCTTGATGGAGACGTTATCCGGGTTATCCCACTCGTTGCGTGCCCATGCATCGGCATGCCAGACTTCGTGCACGGTGCACTTTCCCTTCGGCGTCTCAAACGCGATGCGTAAAGGTACGGTCAAGTCCGCGTCCGCGTCGCGATTTACGACGGCGATACGCAACTTGCGCACGCCGTTCTTCTCGACGAGTACCGCGCTCGCATCAAGCACGTCCGCGGCACCGCGGACTCGGCCAGCCCATTCTGGCAGCGTTACGCCGGAGTACGTCGGTCCAGGAGCAGACCCTCCGAAAGCGACGCGAACGGCTGTACCACGCATATATTGCGAGTACAGGCGAAGAACGTGGTACGTCGGGTGACGGAGTACGCCCGTGGGTCGCGTGTTGAGAGGCGCAATGACGTTTACGGCTTGTGCGAGGCATGCGAGGCCGATGGAGGCGGATTGACGGACAAAGACGTTCAGCCACGCGCCGAACGCGAGCGCGTCCTTGAGATCGTATGGCTGCTGGAGACCATTCTCAGGTGTACCTATAAAGGTATAGGGTCAGCGATCGTATTTTCTTAGACAAACGGACGTAAAGCATACCAACAAGCTCATCCCAGACGCCCCATTCGTCGAATGCGAGTCGTACGCGGGGTACAATGTTCTCTCCGGGTACAATGGATGGCGCGGCGTCGACCTTCGCGGTATGTTCGACAGTCGCCTTTTCGATAAGACCTCGCGCAATCTCAATACCATGCTCGGCGGCGGTGGGTCCGTATACAGCGCGGTTGTATTCCTCAGTCTTGTCCGAACGGTTGCGGGGGCCGAAGGACGTGTAGAGATGGATGCTGCATCCTGCATCAGTACACGGGCTTTTCCATGTAGATGCGTTGGATTACCTGTGTAACTGAACCTTGTCGATGTTGCGCCCTAGGACGACGTTATCCCATTCGTCAAGGCCAGTTTGACCGCATGACACAAGGATAAGCGAAGGGTCTACGAGCTTCAGCGCATGCGCCCATTGGCGACAGGCAGCAGCATACTCCTCTGCCGTCTGTTGGCGAACCTGCGAAGCATCAGGATTCAGATAACAAGCAGTGTCAGCAGCAATGGACAGCTCATACAATCCACGGTCCCCAACATTCGTTTCCCTGCACTCAAGTCAGCTTCTGCATTAAGGCGTGAGACAGCTTCTCTCACAATTCCCCAGTACCTGAATGAAGAATCAGCGGGCGATCGGTAGCAAGGAAGAAGCAGACTCACTTGACGTTGTGAGGTTCATCATGACCGGTGTTCTTGCGGCGTAAGTTGGCATAGTAGCTGCAAGTCCATCATGAGAACGCGAAGCAAAGACGCGTCTGTTCACGCACGTATCGCCGGTACCATTGCAGTACTCCACCCAATTCAGGGCCTCCTCCAGAGTACCGGTACCCATGTTGAAGCAGAGATAGGGTTCAGTCTTCGCCACACGGCACCATTGAATGAATCTATGTGGTCATAAGGGTCAAGCCTTGCGGAAGCTCGAAGATCGCGTACGCACTCATCGGTTCCAAAGGAGTTCGGCTCTTCCCCACCCCAAGCCAAGTCTGGCCGCTTACGCCTGGTCTCTTGCGGCCCAACACCATCTTCCCAATGATAAGTGGCGACATAGTTCCCACCCGGCCAGCGCATCATAGGCACGTTCAGCTCATCGCGAATGCACTCAATCACGTCCGCGCGAAAGCCCTCAGGCGTAAGCAAGTTCTTGGGCGTCTCAACGAAGTGTTCAGGCGGGCATGGTTTACGCGCCGTATGGGGCCAGTCAGTAGGACGCGCGGGAAGGATGCCGCCGTAGATGCAGCGCCCGAGATGCTCGATGAAGCCCGAATAGATCAGCGGAGAAACCTCTGCAATCGGGGCTGAGGGGAAGACGTCGAGCGTGAACTTCTCGGTGGTGGCGGCGGGCGCTTCAGACATGGCTGTCGACGATAGAGTACTACAATCTTCTGTCGCGGTCGCCATAGATGTAGGGCGTAGAAAACGTGGTTTGACCCGAGGGTCACGATACAGCAGCGTCGCGTACGGTCCGCTTCACCGAGACAGCGCGGGCCGGAGAAACTAGGGCACTCAGGAACCCTACATACAGCTTCCGGCTGCTCTGTTCATCGTGATAGCCGTCGTACAAGAACATGAGGATGCTTGGCAGAGGGTTTCTGAATATGCAGATACGGACATGAGGGTCAAGTACAGGTTGTGACGCCAACAGTGATGGCTGCTTAGTCATCTCACGTGGCGCGTCCCACAGAGTTGGCCGGCGCGTCAACACCGAGACGCGTCTACTCTGCTTGTGACGACGACCATGGTCCGTATCATCATCAAGGGTGGTGTATGGAAGGTGCGTCGGCTCTTTGTACTTACATGTATGCAACTGACGTATACAAATAGAACACGGAGGATGAGGTTCTGAAGGCGGCTATTGCCAAGTATGGCAAGAACCAGTGGTACGTCCCCGTTCTTTCCGGAAATTGAGCATGTACTCAAACAAGGAATATAGGGCCCGCATTTCCTCATTGCTTGTGCGCAAGACGCCTAAGCAGTGTAAAGCTCGCTGGTACGAGTGGCTCGACCCGTCCATCAAGAAGACAGAATGGTCCAAGGTGCGTCTCCTTTATGGCAATCTTATTCTTTCAGTCCTCTAATATTGCCTGTAGGAGGAAGACGAAAAGCTTTTGCATCTTGCAAAGCTCATGCCGACGCAGTGGCGCACTATTGCACCCATAGTCGGGCGTACGGCCACGCAATGTCTCGAACGATACCAAAAGCTGCTTGATGAGGCTGAACAGAAGGAAAACGAGGAACTTGGTTTGGCTGGACCTGGTGGCGAGGGTATGGCAAGCGAGGATGTGCGCAAGTTACGCCCGGGAGAGATTGACCCGGACCCGGAGACGAAGCCTGCACGGCCAGATCCCATTGACATGGACGAGGATGGTGCGCATGAAACTGCACTTGGACAAAACTTTAATTACTGACTACATGTCTAGAGAAGGAAATGTTGTCCGAGGCTCGTGCTCGTTTGGCGAATACGCAGGGAAAGAAGGCGAAGCGCAAGGCCCGCGAACGCCAACTCGAGGAAGCTCGCCGGCTCGCTGTACTCCAGAAGAAGCGTGAGCTCAAAGCGGCGGGTATCATCATGCGTTCCAAGACCAAAACGAAGGGTATGGATGTGCGTATATTCTATTGATTGCCTTTGAGTGCCGTTTCTGACAGGGACTGCAGTACAACGCAGACATTCCCTTCGAGAAGAAGCCGGCAGCCGGTTTCTACGACACTTCCGAAGAGCAAGCTCGCATCGCCGCCGCACCTGTCGGCCAAACTCTTCGTCGGCTGGAGAATAAGCGCAAACCTGACCAGGAGGAAGAAGAGCGCAAGAAACGTCAAAAGCGCGAGGGACCGCAGAACACGAAGTTCGTGCCTGCGCGTGAGGCGCAGATTGCGAAGCTTAAGGAAGCGGAGAGCATTGGGCGCCGGAGCAAGTTGATGCTTCCGCCCGCTCAGGTCGGCGAGAACGAGTTGGAGGAGATTGTGAAGATTGGAAAGGCGGGCGAGGCAGCGAAGGGACTAGTCGGGGATGCGAATGATCCTACTGGGCAGCTTCTGAGCGAGTATGATTCGCTTGAGCGAGCCAAGATGGCGAGGACACCGCGGACCGCACCTCAGCGTATGTTCAGTCTCCATATCACTGATATACGCCCCTAACATTCATCGCAGAGGATAATATCATGCTTGAGGCACGAAACCTGCGCAATATGACCGCACAGCAGACGCCTCTCCTAGGAGATGAGAACACGCCAATGCACACTGCAGTGGAGGGCGGTACAGGTTTCGAATCGGCCACTCCCCGTCATCAGGTCGCATTCACCCCGAATCCGCTGGCCACCCCTCGTAACGGCATTCCCAACGGCAGCGTGGCTGGCACACCCCTTCGTACACCCATGCGTGATAACCTGGACATCAACCCGCACGACGGCAACTTCCCAGGCGACACTCCGCGCGATGTTCGTATGCGCCAAAGCACCGCCAAACGCACGCTGAAGGCGAGCTTCATGAGCCTACCGCGTCCGGAGAATAACTTCGAGTTGCTTGTACCGGAGGATGAAGAAGCAGAGGAGGACGAAGGTGCACCGCTAAGCGTTGAAGATGCCGCCGAGAGAGATGCCCGACTCGCTCGTCTGCGTGCGGAGGCAGAGGCTCGCGAACTCGCACGGCGCTCACAGCCTGTCCAACGTAGTCTGCCACGACCGCCGAATGTGGACCTTACGGCGCTTCTCAATGAGCTGCAGCTCATCCCTGTGGACGAGACAGCGGATGAGCAGGCACAGCGCTTAATCGACGCCGAGGTTGCACGGCTCATGTTACATGACTCGCTCGCGCATCCTGTGCCCGGCACGATGAACCCCGGCAGCACACCCTCGGACTACGCCCCGCCTCCAGACGATGACGTCGCAGCAGCCAAAGCGGAAGTTGCCCGTGAGCTCGGGACACTTGTGGGCTTCCCCGACGCTCCGGAGTCGCAGATCCGGGACGGTATCATCGCGATTGCTGGGAACGAGGAGATCGATGACAGCAAGAGCTGGGCACACATACGCCCCACACTTGCGTTCGACGCTGAGGAGCGCATATGGAAAGATCCCGCTAGTCTGTCGGTCGAGGCGAGGATTGCTGGGTGGAGTGTGCAGCTCGAAGAGGCGCGTGCCGCGATGACACGTGAGGGTGCGCGCGCTGGCAAGGTCGAGAAGAAGCTCGGTGTCGTACTCGGTGGTTACCTCAACCGGTCCAAAGACCTCAGCGTCAAGCTAGGCACTTCCTACAACGCCTTCGTGGACGAGTCTATCGACAAATCCAGCTTCTTGCGCCTCAAGGCTCGCGAAGACGCTGCCGGTCCTGCACGTGTCGCCGCGCTGCGTGAGGACGCTGAGAGGCTTCAGCAGAAGGAGAAGTCGTTGCAGTCGTTGTACGCTGAGCTCGAGCGCGAGAAGAATGAAGCCGAGCAGAGGGTCGCTATCCTTGAGGAGCGGCTCATGATGGAGGCGGAGGCGCTGAACGAGGCTGCTATGCAGCAGGAGTCGTCGTAGACACCTGCTTCTATTTGCTCTACTGCGTTGCTTACTATTATACATACATAACTCGATACTGTACATTCCATGCGTACAAAGATGCCGCGATGCGTTACTACGTGTACAAAGAAATGGTGAATCCGAGCTCGGCCTTGCCCAATACGCGAGTCGTGGCCTTGCCGCCTTTCGGTATGGTGTGTATCGCGCCATCTGCACAGACGTAGTGCGCGCGGTCGTCATCCTCATCCTGCGATGACATTCAGATCGGCGAAAAGGAAGAAGCGTGGTGGGAGCTCCTGACCGGTATCCATTCCCAACCTCCAGCACGGAAGTACTCAACGACAGGCTGACCCGTCCCAGTACTGACAATACTCCCATCCTCAGCGTACGTGCTCCGAACATGCGCGCCATCCTGGTACGCGCCGCCCATCGTCGCCCAAACCTTATCCTTGAACTTCTCCCGCTCAGCATCGCTACTGTCTTTTACACTGGGATCGCGAGATGGCCGAACGACAACGATATCAGCCGTTGCGGGAGGAACGGGCGGATGCGCGCGCTGAAGCGGCGTGATGCGGAATGCAGGCTCGAGTCGATCGACGTTGACGGTGCTGAGCATGTAGGCGAATGGGCCGGATAGCTCGAGCGCGGCTGTCGGACCTTCGTCTCCGCTAGTAGCTGCGGGTGACGGAGCGGCGACGAACTGATCGAGCGGAGGGTCGTATTGCAAGACGGGGGCAGGAGCGCCGGATGGTGGATCAGAGGTCGCTGGAGCAGGCAGAAGCCGCAGACGCGCGTTGTACCACCGCGTCGCATTCTGGGCAGCTGCAAGCTTGAAGCGCTCTATCGAGGGCACCGTTGCACGTAACGCCTCTGCATCGAGTAGAATCGAGGCGTGTAACGAGGTCGAGGCGACGACTGCAGAGAGAACGGATGTCTGTTCGCCGGCGGGAGATAGCGGAGATGCGGAGATAGTGGTATACGCGAGCGCCAACGGCGTTAAACGTTGATCAGAGTCGAGGAGGGCGTATACAGAGGATAGTGTCGTCTCCGATCCTGGTACAGGCGGGAAGAAGGATGAGTGTAGCGCGTTGGCCGTTCCACCAGGGATCAAAGCGAGCTTGAGATTCAGCGGCGATGGCCATGAGCGGTCGTGCAGCGCGTTGACAATCTCATGCAGAGTTCCATCTCCGGAGACAAGTACAATGTTTAGATCAGAGTTAGCCGGGCTCGCAGAGGCGAAGTCTGCTACGATAGTCCCAGCATGGCCGACGTGCTCCGTACCGATCACTTTATCGGGCTCGACACCGCGCGTTTTCAGTAACGGTAGCACTTGTCCGTCGACGATCTCACGTCCTGAGGAGTTACCAGAGACAGGATTGTACACCACTAGCAGTGTCATGGTGATGGCGGCGGCGAGGCACGCGACCAGTGAAAGCAATGTCGTTGGGGTGACCGCGTGATGGAGATGAACGTCGCGAGTCAAACTTGGTCAGTCCACCTGATAGTTGCAATACTTACGAACTTCGCGGCGGAGGTACGTACTTGGCCACAAATCACACGTGGATCTTTCAACAACGAATAGTATATTATGTTGTATGTATGTGTGGCCAACAACGCCAGGGGCCGACGCCCAACTACCAAAGAGAATAGGGCCCGACGAACGATGCAATACGGAACATGGGATGTACAAAATATGCGAATGACGAACATAGACAACAGAGAGGATCGACGGATGTGGAAGTACTGAACGACGATGCGAACGCCTGGGACTGGGAAGTGATATGATGCTGAGCAGCCTACGATACTAGTCAGCTAAGCTAGAGCATGAGAAGCGACACGCGGACGTACACGGCGCGGGTTCCGAGAGGGTGGACGAAAGCGGCGAATATAGCAAATAGGAGCGGGAATGACGTCACTAGAGGGCCGGCGTGGATGGCGGCGAGGGTGGTGTGGTCGACGTTGGAAGGGCAGCGGCATCCATGGTGGTCTTGAGCAGTGTCTCGGCGGCCCGAGCGAGCTCCTTGGACGTGCCCATGTCGATGGACGTTTGGTCGTGCAGGACCAGGAATTGGGACAGGAGGCCCTGCAGCTTCCTACGCTGGAGACGTTCGTTGTGAAAGACCTCGCAGGCGTTGTCGTGAGCGTCACGCTCCGTCTTGACGTTCTGGCGCTCCCTGGTCACCTCTCCGCGCTCCGTAGCCACCTGAGCGCGCTCATCGGCTGTCTCAGCGCGCGCCTTGGCTGTCTCCTCCTCCTCCCGCTGGAGCTTCGCCCGCAGTTGAACGTTTGTCGCTTCCGCGCCCTCGAGTATCACCTCTTGCGCGAGGAGTCGGCCTTCGTAGAGGTCTTCCTTGGCCTTCAAGTCGTGTTTGAGTGTATGAATCTTGTCGCACAAGTGGGCGAGGGCGGAAGCTGGCAAGAACATGATAAGCGCCGGAACTTGTATGAAAGAATAGGCAGGACGTACCCATGGTGAGTTTCTCTTCGACACCCTTGATCTCGCAATGGTCTAAGAGGTCGGCAACACCAGTGTGAAGATCACGACCGTCCTTGCCTCTCGCCACGCCGTTCGCCCTTGTTAAGATGTTGGTGAAGGCACCCCTTCACGGTGCCTTCACCAACATCTTAACAAGGGCGAACAGGGGCGAACGGCGTGGCGGGTCGTTGGGGTGATCAGGTTCGGCCGTGGAAGACGTCGCCTTGGAGCGTTTGGCGGACGTGGACGACGGTTCCGATGGCGCTGCGCGCTTCGTCGGAGCGGCGGACGAATTCTTCTTGGCCTCGGGCTTCGCGGTCGCAGGAGGTGGAGCGTCGGAAGAAGAGTCGACGTCTGCATGGGTGTTGAATGATAAGCGCTACCGTCCGTCAAAAGGGAAGGAGATCAACGCACTCGGGATATCATCGCCGGGCAAGGGCCCCGCAGAACGTAACGATGTGCGACGGTTCGAGTCTGAGAACAACATGGCGGCCGTATGGCAAAAAGTCGGAACTCTAGAAAATCGTGCAGCGTCGCAGTGCAGCGCTGCAGCCAAGATCGAACTGCAGCACTGCAGCCCGCACGTGCTGCAGCGGTCAGTTCGATACCCACTGCACTGCAGAGGGGTCGTGTGAAGTGCGACTTTGAGGCGTACCTTACCTCCTTTCCCCTCCTACTAGTCCGATAGATAGACCTATTCTAACGAAGATATATTGTTTTCCGAATTTCTGATACGAAAATCGCCGAAAAACGAGAAAGACTAGGTACTTGCAGAGAAAAACATATCGGGCCGAGTTTGATTTCAATTTATTCCCACGGTGGTTGTGTTGGCGACGCCCGCAAAGTGGCACGCCTCCTACGGAATCTCTCGCCCTTCGCTGCTATGAGCTACTGTAGCCAGAAAACAGCTCGAACGCGCCCGATAGCCTACTGAAAGGGAGGTACTACACCGACCAGAAATCGCAAAAGATAATCGAACCAGTTCGATGCCGGGTTCGATGCCGGTGTCCCACGGCGACTCGAGGCGCCCCGACGCGTTTCAGAAACGTGCCTTGCAGCGCTGCAGTGCAGCGCTGCATGCAGCACCGTTAATACTTCTAGAGTTCCTACGTTCCCCCGTATGGATAGTATCGGACGCGACGACGCAAAGAAAAAGAAAGTCGCGTCCGATACTATCCATACGGCCGCCATGTTGTTCTCAAAGGAGAGGACAGTCTGCGCACCCAGGAATAGGATGTGATTACGACGAGCCTGGGGGTACGCCGCGCTCCCGGCGCCCATGTATATACCGACGGTGGGATGCATAGACCTGTCATGCATGAGAGCACATGCCCGTAGGCTCGCATCCTACTGTCTGTCAACAAACTTCGAACGTCAACATAAAGTTTCGAAAGCTACGCCTCAAGGCCTCACGCGTCACGCGCGGATCTTGTCACCCTTGAACTTGTCTCCCACCACCATCGCACCGAACATCGACGTTACCTGCTCGTCGTTCTCAGGACCTGCGCGCCATCATGGATATATTCCAAGATGGCGCCTCCTACCGCTTCCGGATCGCAATCAAGTCTTGTGGTATGTATGCCACAGATTGGACTGCCAGGTCGATGCTCGCGGCCGCCATGATTGCTCGTCCCGACGCCGGACGTCGCCGCACCAGATCGTCGATCTTACGCCGACTGCTGCAGTTTCATGTCATTGTCTCATACTCAACGTTCGTCATGCCCGCAGGAATGAGTGGCGATCGAGTAGCGTCGCTCTCTGGATGTCTGCCGTCTACGGCTGCCTACCCGGATCAGCTGAGCATCGTGACGATCGCACGACTTGGATATGCTGTACAGCGCTTTGCATCGAGACGTGAAAGTTGCGCGTGATTACATGGCACTTGCTCTATCGACCGGTGACGATCAGTGACGCAGGGTTCGCATATCAAGCGCTCTTCCCGACTTCCATAGCGCAGGTGTCGGTCCTTAGTCGGCCCTGATGTCCCCAGCTTCTAGTTGATGAAATGACAAGAAACGAGATTGACATATATTTCACAAAAGCCGCGATCTATAACCTGTGAGGTTTGATGCATGAGCATTCCACCGCGAAGTTAAAGAGTGACCGCCGTGTCAGTTGGGCCTCGCGCGCTGGGGCCAAACGGCCCTGCTCTTCCGCGTTTTCAACGTACTTTCGGAGCGATCTACACATATCGTGTATTAAATGCTTCCACGCAGCTCTCCGAAGACTGCATCATGTATCTTATGGTGCTGTAGAGTCCACCTCGCGAGTGATTTAATCAGTGTCTTGTCCTTGACTGCGAATATCTTCTACGTTACCCGAATCCCGTCAAGCTCATGTGCGGTTGGGCCCAACTCTCCGATCTGCGCCCTCGAACGAGCGAGCGAGCTCGATCGTGAGCTCCATTGGTCCCAAAGTACGGTACCATGACACGTACTCGCCAGTCCGATTCTATCTCGGACTGGACCGTGTCACTCAGGAGTCTCTTTATCGCCGTTTGGACTGAGCATTCTGCTTCAGCCTACAGGTTTGGACTGGTACTCTATCACATGAAAATGGGCCGCGCAACTTGATAAATAGCGCTACATACAGCCAGGTATTCTCCAGCTTCCCTCGCTTTCTAGCGGTGGACACATGCGGGGCTTGGCCGTGTAAGAGTCTATAACTCCTCTGCACACGCTTCAGCTGTCGACTTCATTCGTCGTACCATCGACGTTCATGTGGGAAAGCATCTCCGGATGTCACTACCAGAACGTATGGGCCGTTGGGTGTCCGGGCGGTGCTCTTGAGCACTTTGCCGTGCGTGGATTCAATGCGACTACTTTGGCATCAATAGCTCCAGGGCTAGCCTTAGGTTTAACGTCGCGGTTCACCGACCGCCTCGTCTCCAGACGAGCTGTGTGCGCACACGCGCTTGGACTCCGGCTTAGCTGGTTTCCTATTTTGGCCGCACTGTTGTCTGGTGCTATGTGCGGCCTGGCAGAGAGCATATTCGCAGGCATCCTCGGGGGAACGGGGATGCTATATGCGTGTCTTTCGACGCGCGTCCAAGGTGTCCATTTCAGCGCGGGCCTCATTCTCATGGGGTAATGCCCTCTGATTTATCGGAGGGCGCCTTGCTGGTGGACTGAGGACTGCGAGTGTGCTCAGGCGGCGTTGCTTTATGCGGCGTGTCATGCCGTGTTCTGGGTTAACAGAGTGTTCGCGCGCACGCTCTCGTATTCAGACGTTTGCCCCTCGACGCAAGTCGAGATACGCCCTAGCGGTGTTCCTCCGGATTCTGTTCTGACTCGACGGCTATCTGGTCTACTGGTCTTGGCTACACTCTTGTTCTCAGGCTGCTCTCTGGGCTCTTTGACTGTGTGCTCTCTGTGCTCTGGCTCTGGCTCTGGCTCTGGCTCTAGTCTCACTGGGTTCTAGTTGCGCTTGCTCTGCGGCGTTTCTCCAGTAGATAGATAGGTAGATAGCCATGGACTAGACTCATTAGGGCTTGACGAGGCCATTGTAAATACACGTCTCTCTCCTACTTAGACTGTTCCCTCCACACATCACTCGTACTTAATCTCCCTCCCCATCCCTCCCACTTTCTGACGATCGTACAGCATGCAGCCCCTCCTCCTCGCTGTTTCCACACTCCGCTCCCCAGAGCGTCACCGCGAGGGCCTGACGACCCCTCCGCAACGGACGCGAGCCTGGGTGGGAGCTGGCACCCGAGAGTTGAGACTCCGGCGAGGCGAGGAACGCGGTGCTGTATGATTGTCTCTTCGCCCCTTCTTTTCCAAACGGACAACGGCTTCGAGTTTGGGATGCTTTCGCGTTTGTTCTATCGCTCGGCTGTCACCTTTTGTAATCGATCTGCAGGTCGATATCTCTCAATGAATGCACACGCATCTGACATTCAAACACTTCATTCAAATCGGATATAGTCTTCAGCGTGATCAAGTTTACCAAGGTTTGCTATCTGCTTCTGATTCTATGACCTCTCAGATCGAGGCGACAAGCGAGCCATTAGTCTTAACACAAGTCAATTCGCGCACAGAACGCGCAACAGTATTCCGCAGTATCTGGACCGTAAGTTCGTCACGCGTGCTTTCTGCTCTCCGTGTCTCGCGCACCAGACGGTCGATCGTTCTCAAATTTGACAAGCCTCATCGGACCTGCTTGTTTTGTATGTACCAGAAGATCTCATCCGAATCAGGTAAGAACGTAGAGGCTCGGCTGTGCGCGCAGTTCGCCGAAGATGACGGACACACCTGGACAGAACGTGATGGTGCGGGTCGTTGAAAGCGATTACATCCTTCCTGACCGTGCGCGGTTCGCGGTCTACCCATCTGTGTCGCAGTCCTGACAAGCACTTCTACTCTCACCAGTTACACACCTACAATCCCGCGTCTTCTAGACAAGCCGTGCATATATCGAGAATCGCTAGAGACAGGGGGCAACTCCGTTTGCCAGGGCGACGCTGCCAACGATATCGATGCTTCCTCCAGAGTTCAACGCATAATCCAGAACATATATACATCGCAACGCGCACCAGCGCTCCATCAACATCCAGTCCCCAGAACAGAACATGGGTATACAGCAACACACACCACGTAGTCCCCTACGAGCTCGAGCTCGCATAAAGCTTAACGACCCCGTCCGCGCCCGCACTCGCCATAAACGGCAACGTATTATGGAACGCAAGCGCCAACACGCCCTCATCCGCTTTCCTCCTATGACTCGTAATCTCCTGCACGCACGACATGCTCAAGTTCTTCGCTTCTTTCTCCTTGTCGCCGTTGCCGTTCTTGCCGTTGCCGTCTTGGCCTAGGACGTCCCAGAAGCGCACGCTGCAGTCGTGGCCGCCGGATGCGAGCGCGAGACCCGCTGCGTCGAGCGCGAGTGCTGCGACGCCGTCGAGGTGTGCGGGCATGCTGTACGTGCATTGGCCTGCAAACGTTCTCGTCAGCAAGGTTCACGGTGAAGAAGAGAGATGGAGAGCGTACCAGTCGTGATATCAAAGATCGAAATATGCTTATCCTCATGCCCCGCAACAAGCAACGGCATAGTCGGATGACTAACCAAACAGTTAACCTGTCCCCTCTCTCCCTCCTGCGCCGGCACCCTAATATGCCTCTCCTCCGCGCCCGTCGCGATATCGAACACTTTGATACTCCCGTTCGCGAACGCCACGGCGACCTTCTTCAGATCGCCACGTACAGCCTCGACAGCGCACGCTCCGGGAAGATCCTCGTCTTCTTCCTCGCGCGATCCTTCGCCGGACTGAACGCCGTGGAACGTCCAGCTCATCTTGAGACTGCCGGGTCCGTTCGCGGAGGGACTCGAGACGTCCCAGACTTTGACGGCTCCTTCTGCACCGGCTGATACGAGCGTGCGTTCGTCGCGGACGAGTGCGAGATCCCAGACGACGTCAGTGTGGCCGATGAGTTCACCGCGTGCGCGCGTGGAGTCGTATGGGGCGTAGGTGCCTGCTGCAGGGTTCGGTAGCGCCCAAGCGCGGATCGTGCTGTCCATGCTAGCGCTGTAGAGTAGACCACTCGCGGGTGCGATCACGAGGCGCGTGATGGCCGCTGTGTGGCCGCGAAGCGTCAATTGAGGCTCGACTTCGGTAACGGGGCGTGCACTGCAAGTAGCGCGTGTGTTCAGTATACATAGACACAATTCTATTGCGATGGACGTACGCAGATGATGCGAGTCCGGCGACATCCATGCGCCAGATCTTGACCGTGCAGTCGTCGCCGCCGCTAGCGAGACACAGTTCGCTGGGATGGAATGCGAGCGCGCGTACGGCGTCTAAATGGCTGCAGAAGTCACGCGCAAACGTCAGCGCCTGTTCGCCACAACCACACGAGGCAATCGCACACTCACTTTCGCAGCGTCCGCTTCGTCTTCCAGATCTTCTCACCCTCGCCGTCACCCATCAAACTATCGTTGTCGTCCTCCGCCTCGGCTTCCTCCTCTTGGCCCTGGCCCTGCTCCTCCCCGTACGACGCCGCAGCAGCAAGACGAGCCTGATCGGCTTCATGAGCGGCGCGTAGACGCTCTTTCCACTCCCCGCGGTTATCTGGGCGGAAAATCGCAGTTGGCACCTCGCCGTTGGCGTTCAACCCATCACCGAACGGCTGCTGTTGCTGCAACTCCCTCTTCTCCTGCTCGTCCTGCTGAGGCTGACCGCTGCTACTAGGGAACGGTTGCTGCTGCTGCTGAGACTGCTGCTGAGCCTGTTGCTGTTGCTGCTGGTTGCCGTTCATAAGCGGGAAGTCCTTCGGGACCTGGACGTTATCCATGAGCTTGCGTGGGCGGTTACCGTAGCCCATCTGGTCGAATGGCGGGACATTTGGAAGCGAGACCGGCATCGCACCAGGGCCAGATGCGGGACCAGGCATCGCGAGTGGGCGTGTGGGGAGAGGGTTCATGGCTTGCGGAGAAGTCAAGTACTGGATCTCTTGCAAACATCTGTGTAATATATACGTCAGATGCAATCCCTTCGTAAAAGCTCAGATACACATACTGCTTGAGATAATCTCTACTCCTCGCCCTGCTCTTCGGGTCACGGCCCGGAGGCGGCTTGCCGAGCGCACTGGACGCGCTCCAGCTCGAGCTAGCTCCGCCAGCCCCCCACGTACTCGCGCGCACAATATTCTGTGGTGGTAATGGCGAGTCTGTACATATGCAATATCAATATAGCGCCCAACACGAGAAAGAAACGTGCCACGCGCCTTCTGAGCGCGGCGAACCGCTGGCGGCGCTGCCTTCTTTTGGTGCACCGTTCGCGTCCTCTTTTGGCAATATATGTTTTGCAGGAGCGGTAGCCGGTTGATTAAGCTGCTTCGAACTGTTACGCAATATGTAGTTGAGCAAGTGTAGACAGGTGCGGACAAAGGGACACGCTCACCGCTCGACGCGAAGTGCGTATTCGAGCATCTTTATCCTCCGCATCAGGTCAACCTTGACATTCTCGAAGCTCCTCCGCTCTCCCTCGAGCAGTGCAATTCTAGCCTAAAAATCACAACCACTATTCAACACGAGTGACAATAATAATAATCAGTACAGAATCACGCACCCGCATCTCCGCGCGCTCGATCTCCCACTCGTTTCGGTCCCGCTCATACTTCCGCCACTCGCTCTGCAGAAAATGCAGAACGTTCGAAAGCGTAAAGTCCTGACCGCTCAATGGCGGCGGCGGTACATCCTGCCCGCCAACGCCGCCCACACCCGGCCCGTTTTGCTGTTGCCCTTGCACCTGTTTGGGCGGCAACCCCCCGGAACCGAGCATCATCCTGCTTCACGCGGGTATTTCCGTAGACTATAGACTATAGATGGCTTCAAACCGACGGGCGGACAGAGAGAAATGGCGAAGGACGATAGAGCAGGTGGTGGTGGTAAAGTCGAGTTGCAGCCCGGCGCGTGCTCGAGCGCTCAACTTCTGTGACGCGTTGACGTCGCGCGCCTTCACACAGATCTTTCCTTTCCAGATTTATTGCGATTCGGTGATGTACTGTACATATGCAGCAACGGACACCCAGGCTCTCAGAACAACAATCCCACGCATATGGATACAACAACGGGCACGGATAGCACGGGCGCTCTATTTCTTGCCAGACTTCTTGATGCCGCCACCGGGCGCACCACCTGTCGCCGTCGCACACGATCAGCGTTCCGGTCCTTCCGCATTCGGCGAGTTGCCTACCTTTCAAAGCTGTAAATCAGGGTCAGTATCTCGTCTCTAACAAGGTGACAGATCAGATCACGTACCCTTCTCCTTAGCAGCCTTGATCGCGGCAGCGTCGGCCTTCTGCTTCGCCTTGAAAGCAGCATCCTCCTCATCCTCGTCCTTTTTCTCCTTCTTTGGTGCCTGCATCCGATCACGACCGTCAGCACAGTCCACCCCACCACATACGACGCAACAGCGCACCTTGAGGGGCTTCAACTTGCCGCCTTGACGTCCGGACATGATAGCAGTGGATGTAGATGCGAATATGCGGCTAGTGTCCTTGGCCGAGGCAATTTCAGCGAATTTCTAACCCCTATAAGTACCCTACCGCGCCGAAACCCCGCAATCGCGATAATCAATCCCATTCTTGCCGGCCGGATAACCATCGACCTTCCACCGACCACCCACTGGCCATTCGAGCTCTCGCGCCATCATGGCTCGATGGCTAATAGAGCTCTACGCGGCCCTGTGCCCTTTGACTCTTGCCCTCAGGCTCGAGCAGCAGGTCTTCATGTCTTCCTCGAACTCTGTCGACCCAAATTCGAACCTAGGCGATAACTCGGACGCGGGTTGGCGGGTAACGTTATCGCGACATGTCGACGTACGTAGATCTCAATTTAGCCTTGGCTAAGACCTTATCTGGGACTTACGACCACGCCCCTCCTCATTCTGGTGCAGGTACTCGGCCCGTTCCCTATACACGCTCGGGAGCAGCACTTCCTCTCGCCTGCTTTCCCGCTTGACTGTGAGTTTGCCCTCCGCCCATTATGTTCTGAGAACGATGTGATATTTTTGGTCCCTGGCCGACGCCGGCGTCGGTGATCTGAGAATATGCCGGTCGATTCTGTTCCCGCCGCTGTGAAATCACTTGGAAATGAGCGCTCGACTCTAGCAGGCTGCAAAGCTATTGAAGTACTCACTTATAGATGCCGAGTGCTCGTGGCATACGAGTCTACTCTAGCGCTCACGATATTCTCTCTGCCTCCATGATTTGCTGCTTTTCCTCGATCCATGAGACCGGCCTGTTGACCTGGGCTGACTATATGCGCCTCCAGTGACCGGCCCCATCGACCTCAACGCGACATACCCATCATCCTACTCAGACGGTGGACGCGTCGGCTGGTCAAACGTCACCTTGCAAAACTCCGGCCAGATACTCGTTTCGTATCCCAACATCAGGTCAGCCATCACCGCCTCCGTACTTCACTCCTTACTAACTCTCCTTCTCATGGCAACACAGATGGCAACAACTCCGCGCAACAGAAGGCTGGGCAGCACTCCAACATCACAGCGTCCTTCGCACAACTCTTACCGTCCACCCGCCCGCAGATAGGGCCACGCCGCTGCCACCTCTCCTAATCGACCTTCTTCAAGGCTCTTTTCTCGCGCTCTTACCACAGGAACAAGACCGCGATGAGAAGACGGTCCCCGAATGGTACTCCGGTAACATCTACGACCTCACTCGATACGTGACTCCCGCTGTACGATTCCCGGTTCCGCCTTCTATCTCAGAACCGACGAAGTATGATCTATTCGTGAGCGGAGACTACGAGGTAGGTGTTACACATATTGCTGTATCCATGTATCTGACTTCGCAATGTGCTACCCATAGATTCGTCTATTCGGCGATCCTGGACCCGATACTCCTCCGACGCTCGATATAACACTCGGTGCAGAATTTGCGCCATTGTCTTCCGGATTGGTGCACCAGCCTTCGCACGACGCGATACCCAACTTCGTAAATGGCTTTGCACTCGGCGACGCTCTGGGTGTCGGTGTACGCGGTTACGGCGACGACACCTGGTCCTTAGCCAGCGCGAAAGTCGCCGATTCTCTTCCTGTGCGTATCTCTTGCTTCTCAGATGACACTCGGACTATCACTCATCCCGCTTCGCAGGCACTCGCGGTGAACATCGTCTCTCCCATCAGACTAGCACCCAACCAAATCCGCGTACTGCCTCTCCGCATCACACACTACGCGCCGCTTCCAACCGATGTGAAAACCATTCCGATCGAGCTGGTGTTCACGTTAGATTCTCAAGCTGATCCAGCGCATTTCACCGTCAATGTACCCATCCGCCACAGAACGTTTCCCGGCAAGGGCATCATCGCCACTTACATGTACGTGGAGAGCATGCCGACCGCGTTCGCGGTGAACAGTCCGACTGGAACGAGCGAGGCGGGTGAAGAGCGTGCAGCTGTGCTTGCGCTGCGTGAGTTTCTTCTCTCCTCCACGAGGGGTTGTACCCTGATGGTGGCGGGATTGCACAGATGGTGCTGGAGTCGACGCGATCAGGATGCAGATGTGGCACGACGCGCTTCCGCAGCGGCGCCACAGCTGGACGATCTTGCCCACAGGGCGCACACCTTGGGTCAGTACTTCCCCTTCGCTTTCATTCTTGCATGCATAACCTGAACTGCATCTCTCATAGGGTCTCGATTGGCACGGTCTCTCTGCGAAAGAGGCTTGGGCGAGCGTCGATGCACTTCGCACGATACTTTCCTCGCGTGATGAATGGGTCGGTTGGCGTATGCCCGCCGATCCACGCGTCGTACTCGTTGGCCACTCGAATGGCGGTCAGGGTGCATGGCACATCGCCGCTCGATGGCCCGATAGAGTCATTGCAGGTACGCGCTCGTATCAGAGAGCACTGTCAAGGGGAAAGCTGATTTCGATTCGGACAGTCGTTCCCGCTGCGGGCTACATCAAAGCGCAAGCATATGTCGCTCTCGTTCAGAGCCACTCGGCGCACTACATCGATCCTGCCCTTCGCGGTGTGCTTGAAAGCGCATACACACCTGATGATAACGACCTGTTCCTATCGAACCTCGCACATCATCCCATCCTTGCTGTGCACGGGTGAGCATCTTTATGTCAACGTTCGCTAACTCATGCTGAACTCATTTGAGAGGTGACGATGACAACGTTCCAACATGGCACGGACGCGAACAAGTCTCCATCGTAGAGACCTGGGCTCGCGACGCCGGGATCTCAGCCAACATCACGTTAGTCTACCTCGCCCATCGTCAGATCCGCTCTTCTCACATCCATTCTAGATTCAAGGAAGATCCTGGACAGGGCCACTGGTACGATACCATACTCGACAACGAGCAAGTATCAACCTTCATCGAGTCTCAACTCGTCGAACCTGCCTCGAATGCAGTTGTACCGGCACGCTTCACTCTGACAGTCGCAGCTCCCGAAGAAAGTGGTTCGCTCTTCGGCTGGGAAGTTCTCAATGTGAAGCACTTCGGACGGTATGAATTTCGCAATCTAGCCTTTGCTCGCAGAACCTCATGGGTCTTCGCAGGTTGGCCCGTGTGTCCGTCGAGTTTGTTGAGCGTGCCATGACCATCAAGACGTCAAACGTACAGATGGTCAAAATCGGCCGTCTTGTGTCTGGGACGACCCGTATAAACATAGACGGGAAAGATGTGCAAGTCATATCTGGTTCGACGCTGAACCTTGTACCCGCGCAAGGCTGGGTGCAATATGATCTTCCTCACCGCCCACAGCGCACGACCTTCCGCGCTTCCTCGATCCTCACATCGCCCGCACCGCTTCGCCTCATCATCCCGGATGCTCCCACGCCATCCGAGATTGCCGCGGCTTCACGTATCGCCCACGTTCTCCAGTTGTACTATGCCCTCGACTCAGTCATCATATCCGACTTTGAGGCACTCCGCCTTCACACGGAAGGAACGCTCGGCGCCGGTAACATCGTCGCGATTGGAAATGTTGCGCGGGGTAATTTTGTGCGCAAGAGCATCGAGAGCGGGCGAGGCGCGTTCCAGCTGAACGGCGATGTGCTATATGTCAACTGTGTTGTTGCTAGACAAGATGAGGGTCAGTGCCATTCTACTCAAGGTCTTCACATCCGAGTCATAGTAACGCTTGTTCAGGCGTGCTCTTCCTGCATCCACATCCTACGACAGCTACGTCTTCGATGCTCGTTCTCGCAGCGTCCGACGATGCCGCACTAGAGCGTCTCGTTCGCCTTTTCCCAATGCGTACGGGCATTGCCGTTCCCGACTGGCTCATCGTAACTCCCGACGCTGATACTTTCAGCGCTGCGGGTGTCCGCGCTGCAGGGTGAGCTCGTCGCCGAAACAATTATTGGTACACTCTGACTGAGGCACGATTTGCAGGGTATGGGACGCGGACTGGAAGTACAGCGCAATAGGATCCTGGCACGATTAAGGAGATGGTATTTGTCGTTAGCACAGAAGCAAGAAGAGAGGTGTGAAGTGTGTGTAGTAATATTCTAAAACAACGCATCAAAACGACTTCCAGAGCGCACCAAGCCTAACTTCAAAGATATAACGGAAAAGAGGAGAAGTGTATGAGAGAGAAAAGAGACGTGAGGAGTGGAGAAGTATACACTGTACAAAGCGCGTCAGGGTGATTCGTTGCGAGTGGTCGTTCACAATTGTCCAGTTTGGGCTGGGTTGAGTTGAGAGTACAGTACAGTTGCGGTATAAATACTAAGAAAGTGGACCCCAGAGGACGTAAGACGCAAGGGTGTAGGACAACACGAGAGAGGGGTAACTCAGTAGATAGACGAGAGAGATAGCAAGGCGACAGCGGCAGTGTATCGATCAAGGGGGGTTGCTTTAGGCTTGTTGGAATATCGACTGAGCGACCTACAGCGACCATGAGTCGTGATGTCAAGGGCAGACGAGGTTGACACATACCTGGTTGAGCAGCGCCGCAATCTCGGGCACAGCTGTGACGAACTTGCGCTCCCAGAAGCCGTACTTCTGATTCTTGAGGAGCTCGATGAACGCAACGAGCGCGCCCCACGGGTGCGGGCGATGCACGATGAAGCGCTCGAGCAACACGCGCGTCAGAACCTCGCCGAACAGGTCGTCGTGAACTTCGACGAACAAGTTGAGGAAGAGGCAGATGAACCAGTGCGTGTGCGCGTTCGGGTAGCGAAGGTGCAGCGTCAAGCTGTTGAGCAGCAGGTACTGTCCCTCGGGCTCAAGCTCAGAGGCGAGCTGGCGGACGAGCGCGACGCCGGGCGCAGCTGGGTTGAAGAGCGCGCTACCACTGGTCGCCTTGGCCTGCGCCACGCTGCTCACGCCGATGTACATGATCAGGCTGTTCATAAGCGAGACGTTGTAACCCTCGCGAGCGACGGCGGCCGGGTCGGGCGTGTTCGCCGGTGCGCGAAGACGTTCCACGATAGCCTGGAGCAGAGCGGGAGAAGGCGGCGCGCGTGCGAGAAGCACAGCATCGAGCGCAGCGCGCAGCTCTTCCCCGCCGTTTTTGTTCAAAGTCGCCGTAAAGTCCGAGAGGACCGGCGGG
>UWZB01000043.1:73406-101237 GCA_900536885.1 Peniophora sp. CBMAI 1063
GACCCATGTCGGGGATGGCGTCGAAGCGGATACCGCGGAGGTGCGGGTCGGGCGGGATGAGGTCGGTAGGGTAGGCGCTGAGGATGATGTTGCGCATCTGCACGCAACGCGGCGGGATGGCATCGCAGAGCGAGAAGTAGTACTCGCTGAGGAACTCGGGGAAGTCGTGGAGGAGGACGAGCAGCAGACGAAGCGCGCCGCGGTATAAATCGCGGGAGCTTGGCTGGAGGTGCGCGGAGCGGAGGATGGGGGCGAGGAAGCGGAAGAGCGCGAGCAAGAGCTTGTGGAAGGCGGCCCAGCCCTCGCGATTGGCGCTCATAAGCAGCTTCGGCATGAACAAGCGGTGGCTGATGAGGCTCATCCAGCTGAATGCGAAGCCAGGGAAGTACGTGGGTTGCAAGCTGCTGAACGTGTCGCCAATCGCCAACAGCGCATGGAAGTAAGCGTTGCCCAGGCTGTCTTCGACGGTGGCGAGATCGTTGATGAGGCTGCTGAAGAAGCGCAAGAACGGCTTCTGCTGGAACGCGCTCCCCTGCTCCTCGTGTGTCGCAGCAAGGACCAAGACGAAGATCGACAGGATCTTGGTCAAGTAATGGACCTTCGCCTGCGTGTTGTCGATGCCCGAAGCGTCGCCGTGGTACTTGATCATGTACACAATCAGACGGCTCATCGCGTCGAGCGACTGGTACGCGTAGCTGAAGTCCTGTTGCGCGGCGGCCTTGAGGTAACTCGAAACGCTGGCCTCGGCGCACACGCGGAAGAAGAAGCTGCTCGTCTCGTCCATCTTGAGGATGCCCTGACGCGTGAGTTGCGTGATGAAGGGCACGAACGCCTT
The DNA here is from genome assembly GCA_900536885.1 of Peniophora sp. CBMAI 1063. NCBI lineage: Eukaryota > Fungi > Basidiomycota > Agaricomycetes > Russulales > Peniophoraceae > Peniophora > Peniophora sp. CBMAI 1063. The sequence goes on from UWZB01000043.1 coordinate 74,242, forward strand.
CTCCGGTGCCGGCGAGCGCTGGAAGAGGCCAACCCATTGCTGGAACCAGATGAGGAGCTTCTCGCGCAGAGCCGAGGTGTCCGAGGAGTCGGTGGAAGCAGGGCGACGGATGGGGCGCAAGTCGTCGATCAGACGCTGTGTCCTAAACGCACACATTAGTCAACGTTATAGGGAAGCCTACGAAGAACACTCACTCGTGTGTCGCATTACCAGCCTTGACAATCTCGCCCAACACCTCGATAGTGAACGGGAAGCTGGCCTGATTCGCGAACGGCGGGTCGGCGGTCAGACACTCCCTAATGAGTGCCGCCGCGAAGTTCTGAACTGCGGGCTTGGGCTCGCCCGCCAGACTCTTGCCGAGCTGCTGATCCTGCGCCGCGAACGGTACCAGACCACTCTTGAGGAGCGTGACTGTGACGGCTGGGTTGCTGAGCTTTCGCTCGTCCTCGCTGTAGATGAGCCACGGAAGCGCCTCGGCGCGGACGTGCTCGTAGGTCTCGCACAAGCTCTGAAGGAGCGCGCAGTACACCTCGCGTCCGAGCGCCGTTGAAGCCTTGTACAGGTTCTGCACGAGACGCTGCGTGAGCGTGATCGGCGTGCGGGCGCGGTCCGTGGTGCCGAGCGCAAGCCCAAGCATACGGCGGGAAATCTGGCGGATGTCGCTGCCTGGCGGGAGGGAGTTGAGCGTCGGGAATGGTGCCTGCGCGATGCGCGTGTCGAGCTCCTTGGCAAGCGCCTATTGAGGCAGAAACAAGTTAACAAACGAACATCGAAAATGGGACAAAAACACGCACGCTGAACCGCTCGCTCGTCTCCTGGTGCGCAAGCAGAATATCCTGCCCCTGCATCATGCTCGGCGCCGGACTCTCCAAATACTCCTCTTGGCCCTGCCCAACACCCGTAAAGCTCCCCGCCGCGCTCTCCGGCCTAACAAACGGCTGCTGTACCACACCTGCAACACGCTTGAACCCGAACGCATCGGCCTCGCGGGCAAACGCCTCGTAAACGAACATTTGCTCCTGAGTAACGCCGCCCTGGTTGAGACGGAGCGGGTCGGGGAGCTGAGCATGAGCCTGCGCAACGACGTTCGCGGCATCGAAGAACGGCGCGCGGCTCGTCTGGCGGTGCCGGCGGCGAGCATCGAATAGAGGCGCAAACGAGCTGTCAACCTCTGGTACGGCGTGCTCCATCGCAGCCTTCTCGATCGCGCCACATGCCACCTCGATGTTATCCTCCACGAGCAACAACACGATGGTGTCGGGGACGACCTGCTCGCTGAACCCGTGCTCGCTGAGGAACGTGCGTACATGAGCCGCCATATTCGTCCTGAGCGGCTCCTTGCACGTCACGAGCGCCAGACTACCCGCCAACCTCCGCGCCATAGCGTGCGCAGCGCCTTGGACCCTCCTCTCGTCTCCCTCCGTAGCAAAGTCCTTCTGCACGAGCTCGCGCGTAGAAATGCTGGCAATAGTGATGCTGCGCTCGACGACTGGCATGATAATCTCCCGCACGGCACGGTCAACAGCGAGTTGCACCGCGCGCTTGAAGTGCGCCGCGCTGTGCGCGTTGGCCGGCATCGGCACGAAGCTTGGATTGATCGCCACACGCTGCGCGAGCTCGCCGAGGTGTTGCTCAAGCTGAACGTCGACAGCGCGAGCTTGACCACCCGGAACACCTCCACCGAGCGCCAGAATCTGCGCATCACCAAGCGCACCGCCGGTCGGATCGTATCCTCCCATCGGTAACGCGTCGATATCCCCAACAGCGTCCGGAAGCTCTGGTCCAGCGATAGGACGCGAGCGAAGCACAATGCTCGGTTCGATGGCGTCTATGTCGATGTCAAGCGCTTTGCACAGGACCTCAATCTCGAACTTGAGGTTGAGCTTCAGCTCCGCGAAATGGTATAGCTCCACGAGCAGGCCAAGGACGGCCATAAGCCACGGATTCGGCGGTAAGAACACCGAGCTGCGCGCAGCTGGCTCGAGCGCCTTGCACACGAATGGAATGGCGAGCAACAGTCTCCCGGCGTCGTATCCCTCGAGTAGCAGATCCTTGAAGCTCAAATTCCTGAACTTGACTGGCCTATCTCTCGCGAGCGTGATGCTTCCCAACCAACTGCCCAGATTCTTCAACACCGTCCGTTCCGCCGCACTCGTCATCGTCCTATCGGCATTCAACAACTGCGCGCTCTTCGCGACCGTCTCCTGCAAGACGAGCTTATGCACCATCGGCTTGCCCATGGCGTCTATGAACCTTAGGTACAGAGCGTGGTTGTTCGGCTCGGACGAGACACGCTGGTCGACGACGTAGTTCGCGAACCAACGGGTGTACGCATCTTCGAACGCGCCACGCATATCTTCTAGCTTCGCGTCGAAGTTGATGGGCGCGAGATTGTTGATGATGAACAGGATCCGGTCGCTCACGTCCTCCGGCGGCTCTTCGAGCGATACGCGCTCCATCAACTCCGTGTCCGGTCGAATGGATGTGAACAAAGGCGGTTGCTCGGCGTGTGCGTGAAGCGGCGGGACGGAGCCCGTACGAAGCCCGAGGTCGATCTTCGCGCCAGCGTCACCATTCTGCGCCATCCCGCGGTGCAGCGTCATCACTAGATCGGGACGCGCGTCGGAAAGATGCGGGATATCCAAGAGCGCTTGACACAGCGGCTGCCACTCCGGTAGGCGCCCTTCGAAACGCGCAAGCGCCTGCAGACCGAACTTGAAGAGATTGGTCTCGGACGGGCAGTTAAGCGCGTCGATGACGTAGCGGATGGCGATACCGAGTGGGATGTAGTCCACGAGCTCATACTGGATGATGGAACCGAAGAGGTAGCCGGTCATGGCGAGCTCGCGTGCAGGGTACCACGTCTGGAAGAACTTGTACTCGTCAAAAAGGAAGTGAATCATGCAACTGAAAATCTGGTTGTCATGTTCCACCGTTGACGCCTTGTTACGCTGCAGGAGCGCGATGACATCGTCGATGGTGATTTGCTCCTCGTACATGCGCTTGAAGATGCCGTCGACTTCAGCTTCGACGTCGGCGGGGTAGTTGACGACTGCGAAACCGGGCTCGGTGTCCGAGTTGGGCATGAGGCTCATGAGCCGCGGGTGCATCTGCAGACACAAGTTGCGCACGTCGAGCGCATAGTCGACGTCGTCCTTGGGAATCAATTGCGAGCTGATAACCTATTAGGCGTCATCTTCTGGAACCACAAAGGCGACGTACTTGTTTCGGAGCAAACGCAAGAACACGGTGATGGTATGCGGGTTGAGCGGCATTGTCCTGCTCTCCTCCGCTGGGTCCGACACCCGCGCAGTCTTCTCGCTCTCCATCTTGACATCCAAGAACTCGATGATCGCGTGTAAGAATTCGGCGCCATGGGCATTGATGTTGTCAGAAAGCCACTTGTCGAGGTTCAGGTACTCCCGGCGGCTGGCCAGACTGGCAACATCGAGCGCGAAGGCGAACGGCCGGACATCCAAGAGCGCATCAAGGATCTTGAGGTCTTGCGCGACGTCGAGAATGCGCGTAATGTTGAGCGGGTTCTCTTCGTAGAAGGTGCGGAACGCGTCGGTGAGGTACGCCGGGCGGATTTGCCATATACGCATGAAGACGAGCTGATGGTTGGGATGACCAGCGAGGAACATGGATAAGAGCTTGTCGCTGTACTCCTTCCTGATCGGGCACCAGACGGGCTGAGGCGCTTCGAGCAGACCCATATGTACGAGTTCGGCGCTGATTCGCATCGCCTTGTCGAACATCTCCCTCACGCACTGTTGAACGATTTCGTTCTCGCTTTCCGCAGCCCGTACCAATACCTCGAAAAGGTCGAGGCTGTTCCACGTATTGCCTTGTACGTTCGCGGCGAGCGTCTTGATGGTCGGGCTCGCGTTCGTGACGTCTTCCATGGTGACGATGCGGCGGCCCGGGAGACTGTAGAAGCTGAAGGTATCCGAGGGCAAGGAAAGTAGAGCGTCGAGTAAGCGCAACTGGTAGAGAGTGTTGTGCCACGGAGACCAGAAGCCGGTGACAGCGTGGTCGACACCTTCGGGAGGCTCGCGTGGACTGTTGACCAGAATGGCAATGAGCAACTTGAGTGTAGCCGTATCAACGCCACCTCGGTCGGGGATATCGAATGCCCGGATCGCGTCTGACCACTGAATGCTGTTATTCTGCCAGAATGGAATACGTCAGCGCATGCCACCGGACTTCAACAAACTTTACTTACGAGGCTGCTCAAAGCGCGCACTAAGGCCCCTACGTCACCCAGCCCAACACCCTCAACCGTCTGGCGTGCGAATATGTGCATGAACTCGAGCACAAGGGCATCGCTCGGCGGATTGGCTTCAGTTGTACCGAATCGGAGTAAGAGCGCCAGTACGACCTCAGTGTCGCTCGTCGCCTTAGGTCCCAGCTGATTGAATGCTTGGACGAACGATGTTCCCGGCTGCAGACTATGCGGCGGTGTTAAACTTGCATTTTGATCGATTAGGACGACATGAACATACCTGAGGCGTGGAAAAATCTGTTGAAGCATCGGCGCCACCAGTTCTGGTCCATACTTCGCATGAGCGGCCGCAATCAAAGTCTCGCGTTGTGGAGCATCGAGAGCAGGCGTGTCTGGAGATGGTAGTGCGAGCAGATTCGAGAGTAGCTTTGCCAGCTGGGGCGGCGACATTTCCACCGGCTCGTGTGCGAGCGAATATACGGCGGCATCAAACTCGATCCTGATCACGGCCAAAGCCTGCTGCACGAGTTCTTTCCGGACATTCGGGCCGGCGACGACTGCACTGGCGAGGACGAGGCGCTCGAGGGGACGCAGGCCGAGGCGCTCGTTGAAGCGGAGCAGGTCAAAGTGCCTGAAGACGTCGCCGTCCCCGCGGTCGATCCCGTCCCTGAATCGGTCGGCCAGGAATGGATCCCTGCCCAGGCGCTGAGCTTCCTGGACCAGCAGCCGGAAGGTGAGGCCGCTGCTCGCGTCGAACGCGCCGGTACCCGGTGCTCCCGCCAACCGCGCCTGCGAGTGCACGATCAACCTTCTTATAAAGTGCAGATACGTTTCCACCCCATGCTGCTCGCTCAACTAGAATATTTATCAGTATTTATATCGCCCATATACAAGCCACATATATGGACGCACCGAGCGGATCTCCGCCTGGTTGTGCGCAAAGTTCTCTTCTGTAAGTGTCGAGAGCAGAAAGACGATCTGCGCGCGAACGATCGTGTGGATATTGTTTGGCGGCGTGTCCATCACGCTAGAGGTGCGAGCCGTAGTCACTCGCCCCTCCTTTTCTGCCAGTAGATGGCCAACAGAGCCAACCGACCAGACGCGCACCGACAGACCTCCTGACCCGGCACGTGCTCTTCCCACACTCTCCCCACCTTCTCGCGAACACCGCAGAACAAGTCGCGCCTTCGCTTTGTGCGGCCACCGTGTTACGCATACTGCCCCAAATGTCCAGCGACTTGTTGGGAAACGCTGAGTGGGTCTGTTCCATTCGACGTCATGTTTGTCGCTTACCATTGTGGGCAGAAAATATTGGCGACCTCTAGTTGAAGCTCGATTCTCGTTGGCCTCTGCGCATATCGACGCGTTAGACACTGAGATATCTGCACTGAAAGATGTGGTGCATGCGGCCATGCGGATGCGCAATAAGCGCATAGGCGCGTGCCGCCTTCCGCCAGAAGTCTTGACGGAGATATTCCTGTACCTACGAGACGATTGGGTTCCCTGGCGCGAGTTTTGGACGACAAACGATGGTACTCAGAAGCGAGGCCCGTTCGAGATGAGGTGGATGACCGTGACCCACGTCTGCAGCGAATGGAGAAATGTATGTCTGCTCCACTCAATCGTAAGCATTCATCTTTGTTCACAGATCTTAGACGGCAATCGGGGCATCCAGCCTCTGGACGCGACAAGTCGACTTCATATATACGCCACTACACTACCTTCCTACGATCCTTGCTCGCTGCAAATCTCATCCATTATATCTGGAGGCCACAGAACTTGGCGACGATACTTTTCGCGAAGTGATAGGTTGGCTCTGTCCATCCATTTGTCTCCGCCTCCGTCACCTTCGCCTGAGCGCTTACACCAACGAATTCTACGCACGGCTGATGCCACTCATCGCTCCACATCTTGTCAACGTACGGTCGCTCGAGCTCGAAAGCGAGGATTTCGATTCCAACATCGGACTTTCTCCCCCGCTTTGCCATATGACTCAAATCACAAGACTCCATCTTGTAGGCTTTCAGTTCCCTTGGGACTCGCCTATCTTGTCTTCCAATCTGGAGGAACTTTATCTACAGCAGGATGCAGCTGACAATACTGCGTATCCAACACTTGCGCAATTCCGCGCGATCTGCGACGGCCTTCACTCCTTGCGCCAAATCACTCTCATCAATGTCGTGCCAACTGAGCCCTTCGGTGACACCGCACCCATACACATGCCCGGCACCTTGAGACATTTCTTCTTTCACTGTTATTCTACGGTGAACAGTGCTATTGGCCTGAAGGTGCTAGCCTTACTCCGTTACCCACGCGACTGTGTGAGGATAGTAACGTTGGACAACACGGCGTACTCTCTGACAGCAGGACCTGGCGACATCGAAGCATGCCTCAGTGCATGCAGCCTTTTTGGGGACACACAAGGGCCAATAGAACTACTTCATGCCCGCGGCGAACTATTGGTGCTCCCCTCTGAACGACGGACGTGTACGCTTCTCCGCAATATCAAGTCGTTGTCACCAGAGGGAGAGCCCGCCAACATACGGCAGACACACGGTCCGCTATCTTTCTTTCGGCTTTCGGGCATCGCCTTCGAACCATACATTTCATCCCTCCGCATGAACGACCTGCGCACCGTCACTATAGCCCAGGAGGACATCGATCATTCGGCTTTTCTCAATAGTCTGTCATCGACCGCCTCCTGCGTCCGTCGCATGGAAATTTGGCTCTCGGAGAGCCTTGCTTCCTTGCACGCTCTTGCCAATTCCGTTGACGGGAAGTTCCGACTGTTCCCTCTTCTCGAGGTGATCGTTCTGCACGGCGTCGTATGGTGCAGCGACGAAGTGGATTTCTCCTCAGAGCTTACGGCGCTGACAGCGTTAATTGATCTCCGGAAGAGCATGAACGCTCCGCTAAAGGAGATTGTAGTGGCGAAGGATGCGAAGGAATGGGGCGTCTGGGATGCGCTGAAGGACGATGTACAAGTTACCTTTGCGTAGTGCTACGATCTATCCCCATATACGTATAACCCGCTTTCAACCAGTCAAACGTCATGCATATTCAGCCATTAGAAATGAATAGCGAGATCGAGGGTGACGGGAGCTGTCGACTAAATACTCATCAAGTCAAAACTCGTTTGATAAGTCCCCGGCTCATTCGGGCCGGACGCTGTCGCGCCCAGACGGATCCGCGCATGGTGCATCTCGCTTTGCACGTCCACAACCATTTAGTGCGCGCGCTCAAGGGGACTGGCACTGGAAGAATCCGCTTAGCTTTTGGAGTGTACAGCTGAGGTCATGAGATGGCTGCCGACTGGAGAGAGAATGCACGGTACGCATTATCTGCAAGTCAACCGACCGCTGTATCGCGCTAACTGACTGGCGCTAGGCAATATTGGCGACCCCTTGTCGACGCACGATTCTCGGGTCCCTCCGACCCGGCACGTCTCGATATGATGGATGGCGAGCTCGACGTATTGCTACGCGAAATGAGAGTCAGAGCCCTGCGCCTACGGAACAACTCTACTCGGGCGTGTAGCCTACCCACGGAGATTCTGACCAACATCTTCTCGGACCTGCGTGATATGTGGGCTCCGGAACGCTTGGACTCCTTCCTGTCTGGCTGGATGGTCGTAACTCATGTATGTAGTAAATGGAGGGAGGTGCGTAGATTGTCCTCGATAATGACAGATACGGTTACTGACTTCGAATAGGTTGCAGTGGGTGCCCCCGGACTTTGGGCAAAACACTCAGAATTCTTGGGCACGTCCTTGCGCTACCTACCGACGATACTTGCCCGCTCCAAGAATCATCCGCTCGACCTTACCGCGTTGTGGCCAGAACCGCCCGAAAGAAACGACCTGGTCGGCTGGCTCTCACCGCCTATTTGTTCCCGAGTGAAGCACTTGCACCTAGAGGGGTTTGCAGACGATGACTGCGAGCAACTACTGCCAGAGATATCACCATACCTCTCGAAGTTACAAACCCTATATCTCGAAACCGACTGCCCTTACGACAGGGATGTTGAACTTCCACACGAACTCTGCAACATAGTCGCTATCACCGACCTTACCTTGAAGGGCTTCAGCCTTCCTTGGACTTCCCCGATCTTTTCGACAAGTATAACCACGCTCACGATCCACATGAGCGGCAATCCTATCACCCAGCCGACATCCGCTTGTTTCGAGGACTTCTGTTCCAGCATGCCGCTCTTACAATCACTCAGGCTCGACAATGTTGTCCCTCTAGATCACTCAGACGACATCATATACATGCCGCGGACACTGAGATACTTCAACTTACGAACATACACATCCTCGAACGTCTTACGTTCCCTAAGCATCCTGCCTCAACTGCGTTTTCCAGACCCTTGCATGCGATCCGCGTCAATCCACGACGATGAACACCGTGTTGACGAACATCTACTGGATACCTGTGAGCCTCTCAAACGCTGTCTTGAGCGTTTCCACCTTTTCGGCAACGAGGCTGAGGATGGCCCAATGGAGCTCTATTACAACTATGGCCAAATTCTCGCTATGCAACGCGAGCAAACCAGTCGTTTTCTGGACTCAGCCCTATTGCAAACATGGACTCTTCCACACGACAGTGTTGGATCGGCAACCGGTGCGCACACGCTCCTCCGCGTCGATTGTACCTCGTTCGACGACGGCATTTCATCGCTCCGTCTCAACGATCTTCGCGCTATCACGATTGCCCCCGATTCCAGGACAGACTTGGCATCGCTCATGCCTCGTTTCGCTTCGCATGCCTCACGCGTACACCGTGTCGGACTTTGGCTCTCGCGGAGCGCCGCAGTCCTGCATGCGCTTATGAAAGTCGAACGTGGGAAATTCGCGATATTCCCTTGTCTCAAGATCCTAGTGCTTCGGGGTATACAATATGTTGAATATGCCAATGAGGCGACACTCTTCGCCCAGCTGACGGCACTCGTTGCTCTTGTTGAACTCCGAAGAAGTGCGGGTTCGCCGCTCATGGAGATTTTCGTGTCGCGGAGCACCGAATCGTGGGGGGTCTGGGACGCTCTCCGAAGGGACGTCACAATCTCTTTCTATGAATGTTGAGTGGTTTGCATCAATGTAGAGAACGTTCGACGATAGCTTTCTCTCGTACCTACTATGCGTCGATACATTCTGCAATATGATTGACTAGTTGCATCGGCAGAAAAATCTTCCCGTTGAGTGCATCAAATATGAGCGAGAGACTACGTAGAGATAGAGAAAAATTCTGACTGGCAGCGAATGGATCGCGGCGGCCGGTTCGTCGGGCCGGAATTTTTCTGTCGTCGCGCGGTGTCGCGCGCAGGCGGACCTGCTCTCCAGCGAACACCCGCGATCGGCAGATACTACTTTGTTAAACCATGGACCCCACTCACGACGCAGTGGAGAATGCCAGGCGAGATTCCCTAGAGCTGTAATCCTCGCGATTACTCACCCAGCGTCTTCAGAAACTATTGGAGACCTCTGATAGACACGAGGTTCACAACGGCTAACGGCCATACAGCGCTACTGGAGACGCTGGACTCGGAACTTCGTGTGCTGGACGAAATGAAGCTTAGAGCTCTACAACTGAGAAATGGGTGCACCGCTGTATGCAAACTCCCCTCGGAGTTACTGGTCAATGTCTTCCTATTCCTACGTGACCAATGGTGGCCATGCGAGAACCCCTCTCCGTCTACGACTGGTGAAAGACCTACATATCAATCAGGTTGGATAACGGTCACACATGTATGTCATCACTGGAGGATGGTACGTGCATTTTCTGAGGTCCTTCGATACCCTATTCACCGAAGACAGGTAGCCGTGGGAGCTCCAGGCCTCTCTTGTCGTACCTGCCCACCATACTCGCTCGCTCTAAGACATGCCCTCTCGATCTTATGGCCGTTGAACTCGATGAAGGCGATCTCGACACTTTGTCACACTGGCTCCGCCCTTGGGTCTGTGCTCGTTTGCAGCATTTATACCTAGAGTCATTCGAGGGGCAAGTAGTGTCGCAACTGGCTCCGGACATCTCGGCATACCTTCCCAACCTACGCTCTCTCACTCTCGTCTTGCAAGATGCTGACGAAGCATGGGAGCTTCCCGCCCAACTTTGCGCGTTGTCAGGCATCACCGAATTGGCCATATCTGGCTTTCGATTCCCTTGGGACTCGGCTATGTTTTCGCCACGCCTCGAGCGTCTCAGAGTACACATGCGCGGGGGAGATTATCTTTCGATGCAGCCCACTTACGCTCAATATCGAGACATGTGTGCAATGATGCATCGTCTCCGTGAACTCGATTTCTTGGACGTCGTGCCTATCAATCCTACGGAAGATCTCATACATATGCCAAGGACATTGCGAAACTTCAACTTCACCTCATACAGCGCAATTTCAGCAGTGGCTGCCCTTACGCTACTGTCTCACAGCCTATTACCAGATGCATGCACCCGCAAGGCCAGCGTCTTTCACGACTCGACGATTGACAATAACGCTAGTGCTGCGGCTGTTGGCACCTGCCTCAACATATGCACTTTCATGGAGGAGGAGGACATAGGGCCAGCAGAGTTGCTCTGCTCATCTACTCAGCTGTTGACGTTCAAAAACGAAGTGCCCCGGCGGTCTATACATTCCGTGAGGCGCAAATCGGATTATCTCTCTCCCGAGAGGATGTACCCGCATGAATGGTCATCTTTCGGTCCCTTCGCATATCTCCGCATCACAGGGGTCAATCTCGAGGACCATATTTCCTCTCTTCGCCAAGGTCGGCTACGCGCAATCACAATCTTCCACGACAGAAATATGAACCTGCAATCTCTCATGGAACAGCTCACAGTCTCTGCTCCGTGCATCTATCGTGCCCGGGTGTGGATATCGGGAGGGCTCCCTATCTTGCACGCCATCTCTTGTAACGTCGACGGGAACTTCCCCCTATTCCCAAATCTCAGAGTCTTAGTTCTCCACGGCACCACAGCATCGTCCGATTGCGAATCAGATCTCTTTGCCGAGTTAAGCGCGTTGACGGCCTGTATCGCATGTCGTAAAAACGAGGGCTCGCCTCTTCAAGAAGTAGTCGTCTCCAAGGATTCAGCTTCGTGGGGCATCTGGGACGCACTGAAGGGCGACGTGCAGATTACCTTTTTGTAGGATATCTTCACATGATGTCATTTCACAGAAAACATTGTACTGTAAACGATCAATGGTACAAGCCGCGCGTACGCCTGATACAGCGACGGCACAATCTGAGCACGGAAGATCACGGCAAAGATAATCGATGGTCGAGTATATCGGGTAGTCGGTCATGCGCAGAGTCGTTGCTGGTATCTTTTCTATGAGGAACTATGCACTTTGGGTGGCTATTGCGTTCCTTCGTGGGGATGAAGGACCCAATTTCAATGAGAATGAACCGCCGGCATATCTGCACACTTTTGAGCCGAGGGCATGCGAATACTTCCCCCTGATCTTCCTTTTCTCGCATACATGAACCGCAACAGCGGACGACTGCACGCAAGGCCCACGCGTGCTCGAAGAAATTCGAAGATTTTGCGAAGTCGTCGTCGTTAGGAAGCACAATGGTGTGTCGGCCGCGCGGCGAGCTTGCTTGAACAGCGTGTCAGTCCGTCGTCACGTCACGCATCACGGTTCTGTTGATAGCCCACAAGTTGTCTTCTTCGTTCTTGACCGCCATGATCCAGCTACGCAATGCACTCTTTTGACGCGACATGGTCTCGTGAACAGGGTACTTGTTCCAGCGAACCCGCTCTCCGCACGAAGTCGTACGGCTCTTATCGGAATCGACTGCACCCGTTACCTGCTCTGACATCAATGAGATTCTACGCACGGCGCTGCTCTCGGTTTATGGAATCGCCCAAGGCACATCACGAGCATGGCTTGTTGCGGATTAGTTTGCACCGGTACCAGCTCATTGTACGGCTTGGAAGCAGCTCATCCGGGTTGTCGCTGTTTACGCGGATAGCGGCGCTCGTTATCCAGACTAGTCACTTACCGGACTTATCCCAGCGCCTTCCATGACGCAGCGACATGCATGTATGACAGCTCTACTTCTATACGGATCTGCATATGCGATACCCGCGGTACCCCTCAACTGACAAGCTACCTCCCGTAGGACCACAATCACCCCGAAAACTCAATGTCTGTGCCCCACTCTCAGGCCGAAATTGTGACCGTCGAAGTCCAGCGGCGCTGAGCGTTGAACGTTGAACTCTGAACATACTTGCGCCCAGCGTACATGCCCGAACCATGACCGATGGGGTCAAAGTCAACGTTCAGGACGGTTGGAGGGGCGCATTTCGCAGGGCATCAGCCTGATGCACTGATGGGTCTAGACGGTCAGTTTCGAGTTGACGTGCATATACCGCACCAGTACATATACAGCATAGCTAGATGGCGTACTGTAGCCCAAATTACGATGCTGTACTCAGGTCTGATTATCGGATCGCATGAGAACGCGCCGCAGTATGAACTGGCGCTTGTGTCAGGCGTGACGCGCCGCGTGTGTATTCGTGTGGCGGTGAGCAAAGGAAGTCAGGCGCGTCGGCCGGCCGTCGGTGCCTTCTGTTCCACTTCCACCGCCCATATAAGAAAATGTGCCAGGCCGTGCAGCAAGCGCTTCTTCCCTTCCCATATTCTTCGGTCTCTCGGTAGAGCGCGCGCCTATTTGATTTTCATCGCGCGTGCAGAACAGATTCATCATCACTGTTTGACTTTGACGTTCGAGAACACAACCGCTTTGGGCGGTTGCCATTTGAGCTTTTTGATCGACCCGAGCGCCCGCTCCAGCCGTCGGCTGCACATAGCGTCGTCTTCGACCAAAGCTCTTCAGCCGACGTGCCTTCTTCTGTCCGCGACGACCAACTTCTCCAAATCCTTATTTCTGGGTTCAGAAGCTTCCCCGGGCGGGCGCATGAACTGGAGCCTCATCGGCTACTTTCGGTGACCTCTGGGCATGTCCTCCACCTTGGACCGCCATCAGTCCCCGGTTTCTTCCTCCCACCATCGCGCCAACTCTGATACCACCGTGACGGCGCATGTCTCGTCGCCCATTCCCCAGTCCTCCGACCCTTTCCTTCGCGTCGACTCGCTAGACCCATACGATGACATGCTCGCGCGCACATACTCGAACCCGCACTCGCAGTCGTACTCGCACTCGCATGCGCACGAACATAGCAGGGCCGACATCTCCTGGGAAGGCGGTCTCAGTCTCTCGGGCAGTCCTCTCAACCCGCACGACCCGCACAGGCCTTGGCGACGTGTGGCGCGGACCAGGATGCACCGCTGGAGAGCGATTCACACCTTTACACTCGCTCTTATGGCGGCATGGGCGACATACACCAGCGTTCGCTACTTCATTGCGTTCGTCATGTACCGGGCCCAGGCACGAAGAACACTGTCGCTCGCCTTAGGCACAGCCTCGTTGGTCGCGCTGAGCTTGTCGCTTCTGCTCATTTCGAGCAAGCCAGTACTTGGGCCATTCGTGCGCGCTCGGCCGGACTTGCTGCGCTGGTGCAGACTTGCAGCACACGTAGCTCGCGCTTCTGTCACACTCTTGATATTGGGACCCGCCATCGTGAACTTTGTACTTGTGTTCCTGTGGCGCGACAACAGCGACTCGGCCGTACGGTTACGCGGGCGGTGCAAATGGGATATCGACGTCGATTGGACCGCAGGCGTAGGCTCGCAATGTCAGTCACCGGTGTGGGGTGTGTGGATAGCTGCAGCGAGTGCGCGGCTAGCGCTGACTGTAGTCACACTCGTACGTCTCTGCCCCATCTACTCATCTTGTCTCATGCTGACACGTGCTTCCAGATCGCGTATCATGTAGCTTATGTGGCCCACAATAGGGCACGTCGAACGCCGCGTCCCATTCTACACGACACGAAAGAGCGGCCAGAGTCCTCGGCACTCACCTCCCCACAGCCCGTCACATTCACCCTACGAAGTCGGGATTCGATGAACCCTCCTCTTCCTGTAACACCGCCAGCGAACTCTTCCCCACGTCGTTCAATATGGGAGCGCCGCTCAGGCAGCAGTTTCGGCCCCACTGCCGACCTTTCATCTGGTTCTCAAACCGTTTCTTCGCACGAGTCGGGCTCCGGTGCCCAAGAGTCACGACCAGCACTCAGCTCCCTTCCCTCGCCCACCTCCGCAGAACAAGCCAACCTACTCGCAGCACAAGACCTGCAGAACTTTGCCGCCAGCTTCCGCAACCTCGTCGGTCAAGTCTCTCGCGAGATCTCAGAAGGTCGCCTCAGCCCACCGAGCGAGAGTCCGCGCACACCGCCTTTACACTCTGTCATGAGCACGCACACGCCATACGTCTCCCTCGACGAGTTTGGTCGACCCGTACCGCCTCTCGAGAGCGTCGCCATCTTCGGCCGCCCCGTCCGTCGCATGCCGACCATCGAGAGCATGGGAACGTTCGCGACGACACCCGGCACGGATATGCCGCCGCGAAGTCCGACCGCGGGAAGCATGCTCAGCAATCAAAGTCGCGCGCCGACGCGCATGAGCATGGTCACCATGAGCATACCCAGCGCTCCTCCCAGTCGCTCCAACTCGCTCACGCAGGGACCTGGACAGCCACGAGAGCCACCGCGGATAGCGAACGAGCCCGCTGAACACGTTCTACGCCATACGCCGGTCAGCATGAGCAGCTTCCATACTGCGCAGACCAACGTCAGCGGGTCCAACTCGAACTCCGGTTCGGGTTCGGGTTCGGGTCTCAGTAGGAGCAACAGCCTGAACGCTGTCGATCTGCTTACGCCCGTGGACGAGCATGAGCTCACGCCGGGTCAGATTGTGGACCATAGAACGGCGAGTCCGGAGGACTACGGCCAGGTCGTGCGGGCATCGGGAGACTTGTCGCGCTCGAACTCCGAGGGCAGACCACGGACAGCGCCGATGTGATCGGAACTCTTTCATTTCTCTGGGATCGGGATACTGCATGGCTTGACTGAGAACTACATACGCCCGACTGCACGCACACGATATACGCCCTCCGCGATGCCTCTCACTCGCTATCCACCCCACTTAGCCGAATCGTACCATCTACTTCGAACTTCGTCACCTGTACACTAACTTATCGCCTTCACCCGCCTCCTTACCCTCGCTTTCGCCTTCGTTCTCACTCATTATTGGGACTCTCGGTAGATCATCCCGGACTCTACGCTCATTGCGAGCCTTCACACCTCACGCCAGACAGCGCGTATACCTTCCTTTGACTCGTAGCCCACACCCTTCGCCGTTCAGACTATCTGAGTCGTCTCTTGTTTACGACTAGTACTGTACATACTGATACGGGACTGAATAATATCAATACCCTTGGGTACAAAAGCAAATCTGCCGCAAGAGAGCCGCAGGCGTGGATTCTTCGATTGCCTCTGCTTTAGGCGCTCAGCCCAGAACAATGGCGCGGGACTTGCCGCGGCACGCGGCTCGCAGGCAGCCTACGACTGCGGTCCTCCCACCACCTCGCCCGACTCGTCTTCTCGAGCAACCATCTCGAGAAGCACACCCGCCCAGACGACCCGTAAATGCCGCAGACCTTCACACTCACAAAGTACGGCTGGCTCGTCTGCACATGGGTGCTGATCGCGTCGTTCCAGGCACGCTTTCCCCTTCGAACCTCCTATTCCGCCCGCCGCTAACCTAACGGCATCTCTCTTCTCTATAGTATGGCTACCACATCTCCGTGCTGAACCAGATTCAGGCTGTCCTGTCCTGTCGAGTAGTCGATACTGAAGGCTACGCGTACGGTCTGCCAACATGTATACCGATGACCGACGCCGGGTTTTCCGTCGTCACTTCCGGTAAAGCATCTCTTGTTCCAGCTTCGTCTAACGCCGCTGATACGACGTGCGACGCATTGTGAAGTCTACACTCTCGGAGGTCTACTGGGCAGTCTCGGTGCGAACCGTCTGCAGGATAAACTCGGTCGCAAGGGCGCCCTGCGTATATCTGGCTTCTTCCTTGCCGTCGGGTCTGGGTTCATGACTATCGCCGCTCAGTACTACGTTCTTGTTCTCGGGCGGTATGTGCATGACAACTTTCAAATAAGCGTTTGTGCCGAATGGACACATCTATAGGCTTTTGACGGGTGTCGGCGCGGGCATTGGTCTCTGCGTTGGCCCTATCTTTCTCTCGGAGATCGCGCCGCCGAAGATTCGCGGTAGCGTTGGTCAGTGCATCTCCCCCGTCTCTCACACACATACAGCTCATACTCATCATACAGGTGTACTAACACAGTTCGCCATCGTCATCGGCCTCATGATAACCCAAGCCATCGGTCTCAAACTCGCCGAACCAAAGAGATGGCGCGCCGTCCTACTCATCTCTTGTGCCCTGTCCATCGCACAGATCCTACTCAGTCCCGCAATTTCTGAGACGCCTGAGTGGCTTAAGCAGAACAAGATGGCTGATCTGGCTCGCAAGGCGGAGAATCGGCTTTGGAAGTTCAATAAGAGCGTCGCTGCGGGTACTGAAGGTGAAAGCAGCTCATACACGGCTTTGATACTTCATACTGACGCGCCGCGTATAGACGCAGAGGACCCGCTCCTCGGAAGCGAAGGTCAGACGGAAGAGAGCGAAGCTGATCTGCGTCTTGAGCGCGAAGACACGGTATCAATGCGACAGGTGTTCAGCATGTCGAAGTACCGTCGTCCGCTGGTCGTCGTGTGTTCTGCTATGATCTCTCAACAAGTGTCTGGTGTCAATGCGGGTAAGCGTTCATGCTTCTAGGGAAGTGCCAGTCACTAACGTCCGATCATAGTTCTCTACTACAGCAACGATATCCTAGGGCGTGCTCTGCCTGATCTCGGCCCTTACGTCTCTCTGGGCATCACAGTCGTGAACGTGATCATGACTTTTGCGCCAATCATCCTCATCGAGGTCAGTAGCCTCAGTCACCGCCTGAGCCATAGATGCTGACAACTCGTCTTATAGCGTATGGGCCGCAAGCAACTGCTATCCATCTCAATCGGCGGCATCCTCGTCTCACTATGCCTTGTCGGCGTCGGTCTGAACACGAGCACGGTCGCCCTTTCAAGTGTGGCGATCATGACTTTCATCATGTCGTTCGCGATAGGCCTTGGCCCTGTACCGTTCGTTATGATCCCAGAGGTATCACCAACCGAAGTAAGCTCTCTCTATTGGCCCACATCCCTTATACACTGGAACTCATGCATCAACAGGCCGTTTCCGCTCTCTCCTCGACAGCGCTCTCCCTCAACTGTAAGCACAACCTCATGCTCCTGACATTCATCAATCACTTCCCTGACTTTGAACATAGGGGTAGCGAACTTCTTCGTCGGCCTGGCATTCTTGCCTCTGCGCAACTTGCTCTCCGGTGGAAACCCGGACAAGGAAGGCCTCGTGTTCTTCGTGTTCGCCGCATTCCTCACCGTATCGGCTGCCGTACTTTATCGCGCGTACCGTCCATAAACTACATATCTTACGTATTTGTGCTCTAGCATATACGTCTCGTACATTATCTATCATAGCTTTTACTGGTATATTTGGGCCTACAAACGAGTCCCTTTGATAGTGGGCGCGCATGGACGCGGGTTACAGCGTGATGTCATGCGAACGCGCGCAAGCGCGGACGACGCGTCGCGTCGAACAGGCGCACGACCTCCGACGCGTTTTGCCACCAACATATCCAAGCCTCTCATCCCCGCACACCCTCAATCGGCGCAGCTCACGCGCTTTTAATCGCTGCTCTCCTCACTCACGAACACTTCCTCTGACCCGATCTCCCGATGGCTGACTCTGACGTGCGTTAGTCGAGCGCCACATCCGCCTTGCGCGTAGACGCTCATAAGAGTCCTTCCTAGAAATCCCTTCTGGAGTTCCTGGACAGTTCTCAGATCCATTGCTTGAATGAGACTGAGGATCATACCCTCAAGAGCGTGCTCCAAAAGACTGGCGTCTACGTCGAGAGCGACGCCGACGAACAGCTGCTCATGTCTATCCCCGTACGCCCACCCCTCTCCCTCTCCCTCTCCCTCTCCCTCTACCCGCCCATCCACCAATCACTTGTCCCATCCCTTCTAGTTCAACCAAACAGTCCGCGTCCGCTCCATATCCTTCAAATGCACCGACGAGTCCAAAGCGCCGAAGAAGATCAAGCTGCTCGTGAACAGGCAGAGCATCGACTTCGCGGACGTCGCGGATGCGGTTGAGCCGGAGGTCGCGCAGGTGCTGGAGCTTACGCCCGAGCAGGTGAAGGATGGGCGGAAGATACCGTTGCGGTTTGTGAGGTTTCAGAGTGTTAATACGCTCAATGTACGTCTTGCTATGGCATCTCGCGGGCGTTCGTAGACTGACTTGAGCGTAGATCTTCGTAGAGTCTAATCAGGGAGACGAGGAGAGTACGAAGATCAACTCGATCGACTTGTTTGGTGTACCAGTAGAGTGAGTACCCCTTCAGCTCGACTTATCATCGTGTGAATCTGACGCGACGATCATAGATCAACGAAGGACCTCTCCGGACTACACAAGCAAGACGAAGACTAAATCTCCTTCCTCCACGTATATACCATGTGTCGCACATCAAAATGTACCAACCACAGTATCGCATCGCATTCAATTCCATTCATTAAGCATTCGGAGCACTATGTAGAACGCCCCCTTGGTATCCTTACAAGCATGATATTCCTAACTTACAAGCCCGTTTCCGTATTGAGCGCTCGTTTGAGCGCCTAAGGTGACAGCATTTCAAATTGCCGTTGGCTGTGGCACCTGTTCGACAGCAGTCTCCTCCGCTTTGGCCTCTTCCTTTGGCTCGTCCGTTTTCGTTTCGTCCTTGGTATCGGCAGAGTCTCCGCCGCCACTCGCTCCTCCACGTCCTCCGCCACGACCGCCGCGCCCACGGCCACCACGCTCGCCGCGTCCACGATCGCCACCGCGTCCGCGCTCGCCACTGCCGCGCCCTCTCTCGCCCCCACCACGTCCCCTCTCACCTCCACCACGTCCCCTCTCAGATCCCCCGCGCCCTCTCTCCCAGCCACCGCGTCCTCCCTCAAAGCCACCGCGACCCCGCTCAAAGCCACCGCGCCCTCGCTCAAAGCCACCCCGGCCCCGATCACCCCCGCGTCCCCGTCCGCCCCGTCCACCTCTCCCAGACTCCGGCGACGCGGGCGCAGCAGCCTCATCGCCCGCGCCCCACACACCGCCCGCGCCCCACTCGCCACCCGCGCCCCACCCATCAGCCGCAGAAGCCTCCGCCGTAGTACCCTCTGTAGTACCCTCTGTAGTACTCTCCACCCCAGCCGACGGCAGATTCTCAGCCACATGCGGCGGCGGCTGCCTAGCTGCCGGCTGCTGCTGCTGCTGTTGTTGCTGTTGTTGCTGTTGTTGTTGTTGTTGTTGTTGTTGTTGCTGTTGCGCGTTCCTATTGCTGTGGCTGGGCACGTTCTTGCCCGAGTCCCACTCGCGGCCCTGGACCTTGTCCATCTTCCGCCGCGCGTTCTCCTCGCGCGCGCGGTCGACCTCCGTCTGGATCTTGCGGCTGCGCGCCTGCTTGGCGCGGTCGACCTCTTGCGTTTTGCGGAAGGCTTCTTCGTCTGCCGCGACGTCCTACTCGTCAAAGGATTCTGTCAAGAGTGGCCACGATAGATGTAGCAGATGTAGACGTACCGCGCGCCGTTGCTTGATCTTCTCGTTCTGCTCGCGTATACGCGCCATACGCGCCTGTAGCTCATCGTCCGTAGGCTTATCCTACCACACATCCATTAGCAAACGCCAATGCAAACCAGAAAGAAAGCACACGGACCCGTGCAGCGCCACCGGTCTTTACACGCTCAGGATTCACATACGGCGCCTCTTTCTTCTTCGCCTCCGTCTGCGGCGTCGCAGGCGTCGTCACATCCTCAGCGCCCTCAGCGGCAGCCTCAGTGTCAACAGCAGATTCGGCGGCAGGCGCCTCAGCCACCGCCGACTCAGCCATCTTCTGATCATCCAAATCGAGCCCCAGCGAGTTGGAAGCCATCGTGATTCGTGTGTGCCCGGGCAGAGACGGGCGCGGGGGTGCAGAATAGAATCGGCGGCCGGGGAGGGTAGGCGCGAGCGCTTTTGGGTGCTCGGAGGTGGGAGACGAGATGCGGTCTTCGATTGGTCGAGAGTGCGCCCACGTCCGCCGTTGGCCGCGGCTCGATCATGCGCGTCGGCATAAAAGCGCTGCTGGGCTTCCGCGTTCGTTCAACACCTACCACCATGTCTCTCTCTTCGAAACTTTCCATCACTGACGTCGACCTTAAGGACAAGAGGTAGGTGCTTGGCGATGTTGGGGAGGTGGGGCCGATGAGCTGATATTGAGGACGCGGATAGGGTGCTTGCCCGTGTCGACTTTAATGTTCCCCAGGATAAGGCTACTGGTGCCATCACTAACCCGGCCGTATGTTACTCTCGTTGTAAGTATACGTTCTACAGCATACTCATAGTATCTGTAGCGTATCGTTGCGGCTCTGCCTACGATCAAGTATGCTCTCGAGCAGGGTAAGCTTCTCCAATCTAACATCTTTTTGACGCCAATCCACCAACGTGCGCCCAGGTGCCGCCTCGGTGATCCTCATGTCCCACCTCGGCCGCCCGGACGGCAAACCGAACAAAAAATACTCCCTCGAGCCCGTCGCAGCCGAACTCGGCAAGCAGCTCGGCGGCAAAGACGTCCTCTTCCTCCCGGACTGCGTCGGGCCGGACGTCGAGAAGGCCGTCAACGCCGCGCCCAAGGGCGCCGTGATCCTGCTCGAGAACCTGCGCTTCCACATCGAGGAGGAGGGCTCCGTCAAGGACAAAGAAGGCAACAAGACCAAGGCGGACCCGGCGCAGGTCGAGGCGTTCCGCGCGGGCCTGACCGCGCTGGGCGACGTGTACATCAACGACGCGTTCGGGACCGCGCACCGCGCGCACTCGAGCATGGTCGGCGTGCAGCTGCCGCAGCGCGCGAGCGGGTTCTTGGTGAAGAAGGAGCTCGAGTTCTTCGCGAAGGCGCTCGAGCACCCCGAGCGGCCGTTCCTCGCGATCCTCGGCGGCGCGAAGGTGTCGGACAAGATCCAGCTGATCGATAATATGCTCGATAAGGTCAACTCGCTGATCATCTGCGGCGGCATGGCTTTCACGTTCGCCAAGGTGCTCAAGGGCGTTGCCGTGCGTATCGCTTTCTTCTTCAGATCTTTGTGCTGGGCTCGAGCTGATTGATCGTGGTGTGTGTAGATCGGCGACTCGCTGTTCGATAAGGCCGGCGCGGAGAACGTGCAGGCGCTCGTCGACAAGGCCAAGAAGAACAACGTCAAGCTCGTCTTCCCCGTCGACTACATCACCGCCGACAAGTTCGACAAGAACGCCACGGTGCGCCCTTCCCCCCTCCCATCTAATCACCGCCATCACCCCACCTAATCTAATCTAATCTTCAACTCACAGACCGGCACCGCGACCGACGAGCAAGGCATCCCCGACGGCTGGATGGGCCTCGACGCGGGCGAAAAGTCGCGCGCGCTCTACAAAGAGACCGTGCTTGAGTCCAAGACGATCCTCTGGAACGGCCCGCCGGGCGTCTTCGAGTTCGAGGCGTTCGCCGGCGGCTCCAAGGCGCTGCTCGACGCGACGATCGAGGCCGCGTCCAAGGGCGCGACCGTCATCGTCGGCGGGGGCGACACTGCTACCCTGGCGGCGCAGTATGGCGCGGAGAGCAAGCTGAGCCATGTTTCGACGGGCGGGGGCGCGAGTCTGGAGTTGTTGGAGGGGAAGACGCTGCCGGGTGTTGCTGCGCTGAGCGAGAAGTAGGGGGTGGGGTTTGATGATATAGACAAGAGAAGGAGTGTAAGATGATGAACATTGAATGCTGTTGTAACAACATACTGTCATACTACTATAGACCATTTCTCTGTACTCAGTCTGCGCCGGGGTTCAGAGTCACTGCCGTTCGACGACTCGACGTCTATAGTAAGGTAGACCTCAAGCGCGACCCGCAAGTCACAGCGCGACCGTGACCCGACTGCGCAACGGATGGCAGCCGCCCTCGCCCGCTCCAAGATATTCCAGCTGGAGCTGACGATGCTCTACGGGCATGCACAGGCAGCACTGCGAGTACTGTCTGCGTTTCTGCCCTACCAAAGTGGCAATGTCATTCGACATCACGCCCCCCGGCGTGACATGGTGATTGCGCTTGAGGTCTACCTTATGTCATACATGCGCGTACGCATACGAGGCGTCGGCACATCGAGAGATCTCTAGCGACTCTGTCACGCGTACCAAACGCGTACTGGATGCCGCTGGACGACCGCCCGAACAAGTCCGAAGCAGTTCGAACCGACCCATCCGAATGGCCCGGAGACCCGCGTTGACAACGTGGGAAAGCTCGGTCAGTGCCGCTTGGGAGTTCTGAGTTTCAGTTGACTGCCTCCTGCCCTCCATGGCTGGAGATGATGCTCACGTAAAGGACCAGGCAAGGTTTGTCTTGTCGCTTCTGGTGTATTCACGGTTCAAGCTGCTCATGACTTACTCGAATAGAGCCTTCTGGGGACCTCTTGTCGACACGCGGTTCTCAGGAATCCCTGCTCGAAATACGACTACTGCGGGATCTTGGGCAGATGCAGAGCTTGAGGTGCTCGACGAGATAGTCATTCGTGCTCGTAAGCTACGCAACCGTCGCGTAGGCACTGGGAGGCTGCCGTCCGACGTGCTCGCGTCAATATTTCTGCTTGTTCGCGATGGCTGGCCTCCTTCCCGCCTGTTCAAGAACGGCCAAGTCCGGTTTTGCTCAGGCTGGATGTCTCTTACCCACGTTTCTAGTCAGTGGCGCGATGTGGGTGCTCCTCCCTTCTAAAATGACATACACCCAAATTTGACGAATGATCGACCGCAGGTATCGTTGGGAGCTCCGAGTCTGTGGGCGAAGCACAGCGATGTTCTTGATACGCCCCTGGAATACCTTCCGCTCGTCCTATCGCGCTCCAAGCGTCATCCTCTCGAGATAGTGGTTGACATCGAGGAAAGCTCCATGCAAGCGGATATCGAATTGGGCCGAGGACGAACACAGGAGTATGACGAAGGGCTATTCAATCTCGCACAGGGCTGGCTCTGTCAATCTGTCGCTCTTCGTGCCAGGGATTTGTCCATCGGCGGCTGCAATTTTGCAGTGCTAGAAACCCTTGCATCAATTGCTCCACATCTATCCAATCTACGCCAGCTGTGCATATCCTCGTGGGAAAATACCCCTCTTGAGCTCCCGGCCCCCCTTGCCAACTTATCCCATCTCGAGATATTGGCAACGACTGCAATGTACACGGAATGGACCTCCCCCATCTTCTCTGATCATTTAACCAAGCTCGACCTGACGTTTTCGGACGAGTGGCTCCGTGAACGAGAACGACTGATCTCCTTCGAGGAGCTTCATGCTCTGATGGGCCGAATGCAATCGTTGCAGCATCTGGATCTTACGGACCTCATACCGATTGGACCCAGTCAAGAGATACGCCTACCCTCGAGCACGCAGATCTTCACGTACAAGACCGAGGCGTACTACTCTTCTGACCGATTCGCGCAATCTCTCCGGCTTCTAGCCAACATCAAATGCTCCGCGACCTGTACCCGATTCATGCGACTATGCTTGTACGGTGGCGTCAATACTTTATCTGACATGGAAAGGGCTCTTGTCGAACATTGTCTGCGAACCACGACCACTTTCCAGTCTTGCACGACGCGCGAGATCTACCTATACAGCAAAGGAGTGTCTGCGTTGGCGGTTGAAGGCGATATCATTATGTGGTCACCGGTCTCGTTGCCACAACCCTTCACCCATGCAATGCACTATGGTTCGTATCACGGCCCTCATCTTTCCCATCTCGACATCAACGGACTCAACATGCGTGGCTTCCTCGACGCCATGAACATCGAAGAGACGCGCGTCGCCACCTTACCCCGGCGCCTCTTCCTCGAGCACCCCGCCTTCGTTCAGCTTTCGTTGCGGACGCCAGCCCTACAAAGACTTGGATTTTCCCTCTCCAACTCGTCAGTTCTTCTGCACTCCATGATGGACACGCTGGACGGCCGTTTCACGGTGTTCCCTCTACTCGAGATCATCGTCTTACACGGAATCGACGAAACGAACGCAAACGATGCCGACTTCATCCCTGAGTTGACCGCCTTGGTGGGCTTAGTTCATCTTCGAAAGGATGAGGGTGCGCCGCTGCGGGAGATAGTTATATCAAAGACCGCAGGAGCATGGGGCATCTGGGGTTCTTTGCGAGAAGAGATCACTATCACGTTCGCATAACGAGTTCGGCTTTGATAGTCGTCGCAGTCACCTTTGTATCTATCCTATATTCTCAGCCTGTATTTGGATACGGACTATCGCGATGGCAACTTTCATTCGCCTACGATACGACAACATCCGGTATGATCATGTACATACACTAGTACCATGTAAGGCATCATGGTCAGGGACAATTGAAGTATTAGTTCAGTCGGCCGCAATGGGGCTAGGGCAAGTTCTCAGAAGTTCAGCAGACACGGCGAGGGGAGAAAGAGGAGCACGGCCTCGTCACTGAACGTAGACTACACAGAGCATGATAATTAGGGTTAGGGTCAGCATAAACGCCCGCGCGGATAGAGCGCAGCGCTCTTCATCTCGAACCACGACGACACAGCCGCTTCTAGGCATCTCCCCCCTCTAGCTCGTGCACCCACGAACCCTTCCGACTCTCATGAGTACGAATCAAAAGGCTACGGACGCCACGTGGGTGTGCCCCTCGCACATATCTGATACGACTAACGATGCGCACTTCATAGGGCGTATTGGGGCCATCTCATCGACAAGCGCCTGTCCGATCCGGAGCTTACCCAAGATTCAGTCAGATTGGAGCTCGCTGCTTTGGAGATGCTGGTTGCGAAAGCACGGAACTTGCACTTGGGAGTAGGCCGATTGCCGACAGAAGTTCTTGGGGAAATCTTCATGATCGTGCGCGATATATGGCCCCCGTCACGCTTCGTGGACGTTGGAGAAATTCTGCGTTTTCGCTCCGGATGGATGGCCATAGCTCACGTCTGCAGCTCTTGGCGTAGCGTAAGGAGAATCAGCCTGCGAATATACCGTAGCTTACCACCTGATCTACAGGTTGCATCAGGAACTTCGGGCCTATGGGCCAAGCACGATGATGTCCTCAACCTTCACCCCAGTTATCTCCCGGCGATACTTTCGCGCTCCGGAGACTGCCTCTTCGACATATCATTCGACTTTCTAGCTCAAATAGAGCCTCATCCGGTGGAGACCTCGACGCATAAGTGCGATAATATACTAGTTCGCGCCTGCTACTGGCTTAGCCCACCTGTTCTGTCTAAGACCGAGCGTCTATCTATGAATGGCTTTAGTGACGACCTCTATGCGACGTGGGTCAACCTCGCTGCCTACCGACACAGTCTACGGAAAGTAGATCTGAGCACAAAAAGGAACCCTTCTCACGTTCTCCCCGCACCCCTCGCTGGGTCAAGCGACGTCACACACCTCACACTTGCGGGGTTCATTGTGCCCTGGAACTCCCCCATCTTCTCGACAAATCTGACGAGTCTCAGGCTCACTGTCAACTACGAGGATCTGGAGCGCCGCAACATGCTACCTTCATGCCACGAATTGCAGACAGCCCTGAGCGGCTTGCGTTCCCTGCGCGTACTGGAGTTATATGACGTCGTACCTCATGGACCAATTCAAGAAGAAATACATCCCCCCGAGACACTACGCCTCTTCATCTTCAAACTGGGACAGTTTGCACCGATCAAGTTTGCCCAATCTCTCCGGCTGCTGGTTCGATTGAAGATCCCCGAAGCTTGCGCGAGACATGTACTATTGTGTGAAGAAGCAGAAGACGTGGTACTTTCAGATTCAGAAAGCGACTACCTGAAGATTTACGTCAATATGTTCCTTGCGTCTAGCCTCTCCGCTGCGCCCGGCTTGTCCTTCGGTTTGCAGACCGTTTGCATTACCACGGAAGAACGTGCCAGACGCAGGTGGCTCTATACGTGCTCATACAAAGCGAAGGAACCGGACAATGAGCCTCTCTACGATCGCATCCACCTTCTTACATCTCCGCGCCATGCCGATCTTCACAACATGGCTCGTTTCCGCGCCATAGGCCTGGACATACGGGACTTCATCGACATGCTAAACATGGATGAGCTCCGGATCGCCACCTTCACGTACTCCTCGTGCGTAGCGATTACCTACACAAATCGCTGGGCAGAGTTCACCGTGACCGCCCCTCAACTACGCGTCATCGGTGTCTTCCTCTCTGAGTGCCTTCCACTGCTACATCTGCTGGGCAACACGGTTCGCGGACGGTTGACGTCGCTACCTTTGCTCGAGCGCATCATCTTCAACGGGGTCGACGACCTGCACCCCTCGGCCGAGTCGCAGTTCGTGTCGGAGTTGGCCGCGTTGACCGGTCTCCTTCGTGTTCGCAAGATGCATGGCACGCCGCTGCAGGAGATAGTGGTATCGAAATCCGCGGAGACATGGGGCGTTTGGGATGTGTTGAAAGGCGAAGTGGAGATTACGTTCATGTAACATCTTGGCTACGTTTCCGCAGGTGAGGGCGCGCAATGAATGATGCTCTTGTAGAAAACTCGCGCTTTCCACTACCAATGTGAATGTCAGCGATCGGAATGTATCGTCATCTGCTGTGCAAAGACGAAATACATCGCGACTGCGTGGAGGTAGTGCTCGCAGTGCGAGGAACGAGCACTGCTTGTGCGGAGGCAAGCTGAA